>JAQIWD010001567.1:0-11924 GCA_034694825.1 Anurida granaria | reverse complement strand
TATTGAGAGTTTAGAATTAAGTCGAGTTCATTGAAATCCAATTCCTGATCATACCAGACCAATATTGCGCAATATTAGGCAAGAAGGATAGATATATAAGCGTATCAGCGCCTGTCACCACGCTTATTCCATTTCATCCAGAGGGTTCAAAGTTAATTATAAACTGACAGACAAGAATAAGTAGCCGTTGTATTTCAGCCAAAATAATGCATAACAGAGAATGAACCATCTATGACGACTGCCGCAGTTTACAGTGGTTCTCCCACATGCTCAACCCACCCAGTGGACCACTGCTCAATGTGGTACACATAAGAAGACACAAGAGAATGGGATGCGAGGCTATGACATTCATCGCAAAGTGGTTGGCAATGCCATGTATGCCATAGGACTCGTCGTAATGATGCTTTGTAGTATATTAAAGTGAAACCTATTAGTTAACCCACAAGTCAGTAGTGGAGGCAGGCAGGGCAGGAGAGTTAGTTGGTGTACCCATGCAATGCCAACTTCATCACATCGTTCACATACACGACAACAACACTAGAAGAAGTGGGGACCAAGGCAGGGGTAGGGAAAAAACGCTGCTCTATCCAGTTCAAGATTAAAATTAACTCCTCTACGCGTAGTGTTTTATCTCAAGTTGGACAGGGGAGAAGATCTCACGGTTGTTCCAGTGCCAGTTCGTAGTGTTTCGGTCCATGTGGACCACTTACAACCGTCGGGCACGCTTATACGTTCAGCATCCCCAGTTTAAGAGTTTAGCAGCGTCTTTTGGACCATTTGCGTCCCGCCTAACCATCTAGCAGACTCAAGGACGAAATAACGTTTGGATAGACTACTCTACGGGCCTCCGGTGTATCTGTACACTCCTACCGAAATGTCTTCCACCTCGGGGGTAGTTGATGACCTCAGGTCAGAAATTGAGTTTCGGGATAAAATCATTAGGAAACTCGAACTTCGGATATTGGACAAGGAAGAGGAAATTCAGCAACTCCGCTCAGATCTCGATAAGGTACCCACGCTGTTTCCGTACGCTGTTTGTGCCAATTTGGGGATGAAAATGAAATTGCGACGCTTTAAATCCGTTTGTCAAAAATTATTGTTCTACAACCAGCATTCTTGTGGGTTTGGAGATCCGATTAGTTGAATTATTCCATTTCTCCAGCACTAAAAAAATGTAAATCTGGTTAAAGCCAGTGAAATGCAGTAGTTTGGGCTTGTGTGCCATAAATTCCAGCTTTGATTGTTGGCATCCTGTCAATTCTTTGGGAAATTTTACTGGAAGCCACTTGTTAAAGTGTCACGTCCTACCTAGTTACTCATTTCCAAAATGTAAACCACGCCAAGCCACGAAAAGTCTGCGTGATGGGAACCAATTGGCAACAACAATACAAAGCGATTAATGTCACCTCTACCGTCCACTCGTTGTCGTTTAACCATCATCAATTAATTTAGGGGTTTTTAACTGACAATGACGGGAGAGTTTTAATTAAAGTGCGTCTAGTATCAATGTCCTGCCCTTGTCCTCCCTTGTATTATTTTTATATCTGGCCGTAATAACTATCAACTCAAGGTTAGCCACTCTCAAAAGTTAAATTTTGGTAAAAAGGATGTGCTGATTTGCGATAATTATAATGTGCCCATCACAATGGGAAGATATCTTGGAAAAGGAGGAAAAAGATTAAGCAAAATCACGCACGTTGCACAAAAAAGAAGACACAAGGAGAGTAGTATCTTTTCAAATGCAAAATCTAAATTTACAAGATCATGCCCCCAGGGGATTCCTTTCTTACTTGTTCTTGACCTTAATTCAATAGGTCTAATCGCAAATCTCATGTTGATTGAGCAACTGTGAAGTGTGGGATGAGAAAGGAACCATGAATTGCCAATTTATGATTTATCCTTGGATTTTATTTTTATTGTTTCCAGTATCAATCCATCCTCCATCAGTCACCTAAACCGCAGCCGGAAGCAGTAAAACCGAGATTACGAGCACAGGGTATTTCTGCAGAACCCCAACGAGATGTTGCCTTCCAGGAAGAACTGCCCACATTCTCAAAATCCGACAGGTAAGATCTAGCCATTCTTCGAAACAAAGCAAGATGAGTTGAATTTATTTTTAGAATAATAAAATTAGACGCACTAGATGGGCTAGATGGACTACTAAGATAAATCCTGCTAAAGCTTCAACTTAACTGTGAACTGGTATCAAAGAAAACTACGTATTGGACAAGTTTTAATTTATAACCTCAGATCGTAAAAAGGGGACGGCTGGTCAACTTAATCCGATTTCACAACCTACTGCTTGTTTTAGCTCCAATCTGTGACAGATTTATAACATGATTGCTTCACCTCGCCAAATATAACCTCAATAAAAATAGATTATACACTCCCAAGTTTGTTAAACTTTAACACTCTCACTACTGTTTCATGTTGTTTGCTTGGTTTCGCAAATTCATTTGTAACGCTTCATCATGTCACTAATTTCACTTTCAATTGTTTCAATTGACTTGAGATTCATTCCATCCCATTGGTGGGTGCAGCTTTAGAGAGTCAATGAAGTGACTAAAATATAACTGCTCGTTTAGTTAATTTCCCACGAATCCTGAGATGAATTCTAAACTTAATTTTAGGCTAATCCTTATCCGTGTCTACGTATTTTCCAGAATTAGGTACAGGGACTAATGGCCGTCCTCGTTAGCTTCATCAAGTTGAAACGTCAATTTCTCATAAATATTAACAGCGATTCAACAATATATAGCATAGCGGACTCATTTAAATTTCTGGATTCGGGAGGGCATTCTTCCATAACAGTAATTCAACATTAGGAATTTCTGGCTTAAAAAACCTTGGATTCGTGATTGAATTTAAAATGAAAAATGTTCTGGTGGGTTAGCTAACCTAATTCCAGTCTAATAAGTTGCACCTACGGAACAAAATTGATGATGTCACTGGAGAATAATAGAAATCCAGCCCAATTTTCATCCAGCACGATGGGTTATTTTCCTTCCCCGTCGAAATGTTGCATCCTTTAGATGGAACTAGGCTTAGAAGTAAGGTGGACTGTTCCCCGTATTGTAATTTTAAAAATTTGAATTAACATCCGTAAACTAACTATGAGGTTGTAGAATAAATTAGAGATGCGATGCTGTGAGTGTCGGTGGATGGGAGTAATGTGTGCTGGGCCTGGATGATTACAACAAGGATGGATTTAAAATTCCTCATAATTATTATTCAACAGAATGCTCTCGTTTTTTTTTTGCACGCTCGGCCTTAAGCTTGAGCTTGCACTGATTTTGAGTGTTTTTGACGCTTAAAGTAGAGTAATAAAAGAACCTCGCAAATAGAAAATCATGAGATGCACATAACACTTCATTTCCTTATCTTCATTTTCTCCAAATTCTCCCCCGTTTGTGACGAATCCAGGAATTCCCGAAGTGGGGCCATTGTTTCGAGTACCAAATTATTAAAAGATTGGAACAAAATTAGAGCCAGCAGCACTCGAGATTTTACGAGAGCTTTTAATCTCCCCAAATTGGGGGAAAACAAACAGATTTTTACGATTAAAATTCCAATGTTTACGATAAAATTCCAATTTTTACGATAAAATTCCAGTTTGTACAATAAAACTGCAATTTTTACGAGTAAATTTTACTTTTGTGTTGATTGTCAGGATACGAGAATTGATAAAATCCGCAATTCTGGACAATGACTTTTTGCGTCACTTGGACCCTTCCAGGGTCAATGAAATCGTGGACTGCATGTACCTGGAAGAATACATGGAAAATGCCATCATTATACGAGAAGGTTCTCCTGGGTCAACGCTTTACGTCATGGAAGGTAAGCAACCCCCGCCCCCTGTGTCTAAATGGTCCTCATCCCCTCCCTTGTTCTTAATTAGTAAGAATAATTCAAGTTCAAATAGCCCTATCCACTCCGCCCAAGGAGTTTTTAATTGGGACGGATTTTGATGTTAGTGGGTTAACCTTCAAATTGTGTTGGAGCCAAAACAATTGACCACTCTTGAATTGTTCCATTTTCAGTTCAGAAAACCAGTCTTTGCCCTCTAAATACTTAAACTGTGTCCTTATAATTGTCATTCAAGTTTAGGATTTACACAATCATCAGTTAAGGATCCCTACCCCTACCACTTTGGTTATACAAGAGTGGGTTTCCTTCAACGTTTAATCAAAATTATTTTACTCACGTTTTCCCTTTACTTTAACTTTACTTGCAATGGCCATTACGTTTCGCTGGGGTGCATCCCACCCTCGGTAAAGGCCCATTTTCACTCAGGGCATAGGCAGCAGCCAGAGGGTTGCGGTGGTATTGTTTGTTGGGGTAGTTTTTCCCAATTTGCACACAAGAATACCGTACGACAGGGTTGAATTGCATTGGATTTTGCAGTTGAGACTCGTATTTGCAAGTAGATCTCATCAGTAGGCTCAAGGTACTGGGATAAGGACGGCCACAGCATCCCACCATCCCAAAATTATCAGTAGCTTTGCTTAGGAAAAGTGAAAGTTAGTCTGGATGAAAAGAAAGTTGGTGCTTGTCGGTGCATTAGCAGTTAGGCACACATAAAAACTCGTTATTATTATCCAACTGTGGACGCAGTCGCAATGACCCAATTCTTACTTCTATTGTTGTTAAATTGTGATTTGTGGTATCAGTGCCGTTGTGGGTGTGACCTCTGTGATATTTCAATTATCTGGATTAATGATAATCTGGAAGTTCTCCTTTCATTTGGATCAACTTACTTCATGATCACTGGAAACAAAAGTTTCCATCAACTACTGGGTTGACTGACGTGAATGAAGTTGAGCAAATAAAGACCCTCTGACCTCGACACATCTTAACAACGTGCTAATCTCTTTCATCTATTGCCGATATTTGCCAAATGGTGCTTCGCCCCACCTCTCTTCCCAGTAGCCCACGTCAAAGAATTAATAACTGACTGACACTGACACTGAAAGAGAAGAATAGGACGAGGTCACGGGAGTGACGCTGTAAGGGATGAGGAAGTGAGCCAAATCAAATTATTCAAGAAGCAAAACATTTCGAATGTGAATTCAAAGTCGAAATGTCAAAATGTCAAACTTTGAATCTAAGTGATTTACGGAGGGATTGTTGCAAAATGAGATTGAATTCATCCCCTCCTCCCCCGGCGACTGCGACAACGGCGATTGGCGATATGCCCGATTCCGTATAGTTGACTACAATGGATACTTCCGAATGTCGCTCAGAGTCGCTCAGAATGAGTCGATCCCTCCTCTCGTCCCAATTCGGATCTTTGGTTGATGCAGTCCCTGGTTCGGGTGATGGATTTCCAAGTGATCTCGGGGGTAATTGGCCCCTCCTCCCCCACCATCCCCAACATCATCAAATGTCTAATAATGGGAACTCCCTTCTCCTTCCACGGGCCAAATTAATCGTACCTACACATTCATATGGACGTGGACGGAGATCCCAGTTTGAGGTGTCCCAGTTTCAGTACCATGAAAATAATCAACAACATCGTCGCCGTCATCACCACCACCAGAACGCTGCAGGTCCAAGTGAGAATAAGCGTCATGCTGAGAGAGCACGGCGGCACAACATATACTCGAGAACAACAGCACAAATTGGCTCTGCCCACCACCACTACCACCATCCCCAGACTACCCATGATTATGATATGGATCAACAAATCAGTGGTTCGTGAGATGCTTGCCTTTGAATAAGAATGGACAACCTTGTCTTAATCTTAGCTTATATTACAGTTATTACGCCACTCGTATCTTTTTCACACCATTCCTTTTGTTATTTCTAAATTCGGCAAAGGTTACTTGCATTTTCTGGATTGCATGACGTGGGTCATGCAATCCAGAAGCAAAGGGCTAAAATTCAGTGTCAAAACGTCCTAAAACGAAGCGCAAACGGCGTTGAGGTAGGAGTCTTGTAATGGTCCACTGGGATGGTGGGAAGAATTTCACCTTAAGTGTTTTTTTTGCAACAATAACGGAGGTTTTGGAGCCTCAGGCAAGGAATTGGCAAAGGATTTTATGTGCACCTGAATGGAGGAAGGTTATCGGACTCACTTTTCGTGCCGTTTCACAAGAATAAAGTGAAAGCGTTCTGGCCTGATTCGCACACTGATTTCATAATTAGGGAACGTAATGTAATGGGATTCATCCGTGGGATTTAGGGGGGTTCTAACGGTTATGGTTCGAAATCCATGGATTTGTTAATTAAAAATTAACTTGGTTCTGTTTGTAATGTAGGTGGACGCGTCGAGGTCTCACGGGAAGGAAAGTACTTGTCAACCATTTCACCTGGAAAAGTTTTCGGGGAGTTGGCAATTCTCTACAACTGTCAACGGACGGCCACCATCAAAGGTAAGCACAAATTTCACGTCGGCTATAAAAACGCTTTTATTTCGATAAAAACTTACAAAAGTTACGGAAAGTTACATGGCTTCTTCTTTATCGTTTTTACGGGTATGATAGAGTTTTCATCGCATTCGCAATGCGGATGTGACGCTTTTAGTTTTAGTGGTGGTGCTCTCAGTGTGTGCAAGACTTGGTTTAATGACGCTTAAATTGTTGGAATTGTCAAGAAATGACATTATTGCAATATCCTCTCTAGCATAGTCGTTATTATGATTCACTTTCCCTTACATGGGGATTTAAGTTAATCCCATTTAGTTTTAATAGCTTCTTCCTAGTAAATCGTTTTGGCAGCAGTTCTAAGTTCTGAAAGCATTTGTGCCATTAGTTGTATAAAGTTCTTTTGTATTTATGACTCATTGGTTTGATTGTGTTCCTTCATTCTGGGCTGTTGACCCCTCATTAAAAAATGCATTGTTTACACGTTCCAGTAGTTTACTAAGAAGGAGGAGGTTGTCTATTGAGATAATTATCATTACAAGGTGAAATATTGGGAGTGTGAGTTCTTTAAGGATGTATTCCTGTGACACGATTTCTAATTGGTGGATTTCAATTCCAGCTGCCACATCATGTCGGCTGTGGGCCATCAAGCGACAATCCTTCCAGACCATCATGATGCGAAGTGGGATGATGCGACAAGCTGAATACGTTGATTTCCTTAAATCCGTTCCTATTTTCAAAGAACTCTCGGATGAAAGTCTCAATAAATTGGCAGATTGCATCGAAGAGGTTGGTGAATACTTACTATTTTGACCTTTAACCTTGAGTTAAATGGACTCAAGTTATCAACTACTGGGTCAACAAATTCAATCAGAACAAGTCGACACTGGCAATCTGACGACGTAGCGGTTTATTTATTTCCGTCACATTGCCTCAAATCAGGTCATGACACTTCAATTTTCTTGTCCTATTTTCAGACGAGTTATGAGAACGGGGAGTACATTATTCGTCAAGGAGCTCGAGGTGACACCTTCTTCATTATCTCTAGGGGAAGGGTAAGAAAACGAAGGATAAAATTATAGGGCGTTGGCACACATTCGTGTGTTTCTAAATGGCGTTTGAATAATTTGGATTTCAGGTGAAAGTAACGATGAAAGGTGCTGAGGCGGAAGCGAAATTTGTACGGGCTCTACATAGAGGGGATTTCTTTGGGGAGAAAGCACTACAAGGGTATGGAAATACGCATGGTTAACATTAAAGAAATATTATTTTAATTAAATTCCTAATTGATACAGTGATGATCTCCGGACTGCAAATATTATCGCTGATGATGAGGGGGGAGTAACTTGCTTAGTCATTGACAAAGATGCATTCCTACAATTGATTAGTGGGCTCGAAGCAGTTCGGACGCGCTACGATGATGACCAGAAACATCAAGAAAAGTTAGCAACTTTATGAACTGCCCTGTTTAACTTATAAGTGTTGTTTGAAAATTCTAAATTTCGCAAATTTTCTTTAGACTGGCAGCCGAGTTCGCATCGATGCATCTGAAGGATCTACGTGTGGTGACAACGCTTGGCGTGGGTGGATTCGGGCGAGTGGAATTGGTCACCTTAGGTTAGGTCAAGTTTAGTCAATTCAAAAGCAAAATTCAACAAAATCAAAGTCAAATCAAAATTTACTCAATTTTTTATTGTTAGTCAATGACGACTCCCGCTCCTTTGCCCTAAAACAAATGAAGAAAAGTCAGGTGAGCTCAACATGTCAAACATTTTGATGGAAATCATTGAAATACCTTTTTATTTTGAAGATTGTTGCCACGCGACAGCAGGAGCACATAAAATCCGAAAAGGAGATCATGATGGAGTCAAATTCCAATTTCATTTGCAAATTATACAAAACGTTTCGAGATTCAAAATACCTGTATATGCTGATGGAGTCATGTTTAGGAGGTGAGCTTTGGACAATTCTGCGAGACAAAGGGAACTTTGACGATCATACAACGAGGTAATGCTGCAACGCCATTCCTTTATTTTTTTAAGCGTTAGATGTTCCAGCGCCAGTTTAACAGTTACGGATTTACGGATTTCATTTCCAGATTCTACACAGCATGTGTACTAGAAGCGTTCCACTACCTCCATAGCCGAAATATTATTTACAGAGATTTAAAACCAGAAAATTTATTACTCGACAACAATGGTTTTGTTAAATTAGTCGATTTTGGTTTTGCGAAAAAGTTACAGGTGAGTCCAAGCTCTGCATTTTAATCACACAAAAATCCAAAATGAAACTTTGCTAATTTTTACCAAAATATGTTTGAAATTAGGGAAGAAAGACTTGGACCTTTTGCGGAACCCCGGAGGTAAGGACCATGACTGTTCGGCATTGGCTTGAGATTTTTCGTTGCACGGAATTGATATGCAAATGTTTTGTCAAAACAGTATGTTGCTCCGGAAGTGATTTTGAACAAGGGTCACGATATAGCGGCTGACTACTGGTCACTCGGCGTCCTTATGTTTGAACTACTTACAGGAACACCTCCTTTTACGGGTTTGTAATCCAAATTCTCAATTTTTGACCTTGACACCCCAATTTGCCCCATCATTTCAAATTTATCAAACGCAGGTGGGGATCCCATGAAAACCTACAACATAATTCTGAAAGGCATAGAAGCCGTTGAATTTCCACGAAGTATAAGCCGAAATGCAAATTCGCTTATCAAGCGCCTTTGTAGGGACAACCCCGGTGAACGCTTAGGATACCAAAGAGGTGAGAACAAGACATTGGTTTAAGCGGATTCTGGCTGACTGATCTGACCGGGTTTTTCCTCATTTAATCTTTTTTTAATTATTTAATATTTTATAGGAGGTATTCCAGATATACAAAAACACAAGTAAGGAGTGGATCAATTATTCAAAGAATAAATAAGGTTAATTGAAGTATTGAATAACATGAACTCTAATTTTGTCATATTTAATCCAGATGGTTTGATGGTTTTAATTGGGATGGACTAAGAACGCGTTCCCTCACACCTCCGATTATTCCTGACATCCGGAGTGCCACTGACTGCGGAAACTTTGACGAGTACCCACCGGATCCTGACGGACCACCCCCACCTGATAATTCCGGTTGGGATATAAATTTTTAAGGAAACGGTTCCAATTAATATAACACCTTCAATTTGTAAATGTTATTACACTGAAGCTGAATACAACCAGATGAGTCATACCTATGAGTATATTTTTAACAATCCCGAACCATTACCTTGAACCAAAGGTCATGCTCCTGGAACTAACGTGTCAAATCTTAGCCATAATAATATTTAGATACCCGAACGTTTTATGCTATCAGTTTACGCGTATTATTGAAATCCCTCCTGGTTACAATGATGTGAACAGTAATGATTAGGGTGATTGAAGTAATTTACACCCAAAATATGACCTCTTGCATATCGTTTCGAAGAGTCGCCCGCTCAATTCCTGTGAGTAGAAAGAAGGATAGGATGTTCGGCTCACTAAAAATAGATTTCCCAAACATAACCCAGGTAGACCATTCCGGGAACCCTTTTTCCCAAACCCAACCCAGGACGACATTTTTCCCACACCCAACTCAGGTAACCCTTCCCCCCAAAATAAGTAAAACAAGTCTATTGGCAAAAACCGAACCTAAATGAAATTTCACAAATAAAAACTGGCGAATCAAAATGGAGAAATCAAAAATCAAAATGGCGAATAGAAAATCAAAAACCAGGCGCAGTCATTGAGGGCGGGAGCCTAGGGTGCGGCCAGCACGGGAAATTCTCAAACCTAAGCTAGACAAGCACATTCGATCCAAACGAAGTCAAAGTCAATAAAATAGCCCGTATTAAATATTCCAAGATGGCTGAGCTAAAATCAAAAAAGCCGACCAAATTCCAAAACTTTCGCCAAACTTCAAAATTCAAAACTCCCGCCAGAATTCAAAATTCAAAATTCCCGCAAATATTCAAAATGGTCAATCAAATTGGCGAAATAAAAATCCTAACCAAGGTGGATTTCCCAAGTCCGTGAAGCAAAACGATCCAAGCGTGGGCGGGAAATTCAAATTCCAGAAATTTAAAACGGATTCTAAGTCAAACTAATAACTCAAAAATAAAATTGCCTGCTCCTCAATCAAAATGGCAGACCAAACGAAACAATCAAAAATTCCCCCAAAATTCAAAAATGCAAAATCGCTCGGGGCAAAACCGTGCAAGTTCGTACCAGGAACGGAAGTGTACCTTTTCTGGGACCTAAATTTGGATGGATTAAATTAAATTTTTTTTTGATTTTTTCAATTTTCATGTACTTCCAAATCAAATCTTAAACGTTGAACATGAGTTTGTAAAATACGAGTAAAATACACTCTTAGAAATTAAATGGCTCTTCTCATTCCATCTCCCTGACGTCTCCATGACTGGAATTCTCCGAGGCACTGCCATAGTCGGAGTTGTCCGTCTCGCTTTCAGATTCAGAGTCATCTGGCCGTTGGAAAAATACCCGACGAGAGCGGGGCAAGATATTCATAGGACAACCTTTTGCTTCCAGAAAGTTTTGCAAATCTCGAAAAGTCAAAATTTACATCCGCTTGAGAGGGTGCCTTTTCGACTGGAAGGTTGTCGTTGTTTGTCACGTTTACATTAATGCCTTCTTCCTTGACATGCTTGCGCAAATCACTCATCCGTCGGAGAACATCCTGAATAAGGATATTCATAATTTCCGGAGGATAATTTGTGTTGTTCAAAATTTCTGTCCTCATTCACCAATCCTGTCGGGGGATCAGAATTAACCCACGTTGAGTCCTTGCTGATGTGCTTTTTGGAGCCTCTTGAATTTCAGTTTGTTGGAGTTTTATTGGTGTCACTTGAAGCTCTTTGACTTGAATTTTCATTGATTCTGGAAAAGGGTCGGAGTATATCCGAATATCGCTGTGGATGACCTTGTCCTTTGAAGGCATTTTCTTATTCAGCTAAACTTGAGACTATTTGCGGCAAGACTGGAAGCACAGCTCCAAGTAATATCGGTTGAAATCCCCCGTGCTGGATCAAAAACTTCCGCTTATTCGGAAGGGCGGAATTCTGAAGGGCGGGAGCCTAGGGTGCTGGCCGCACCCTAGGCTCCCGCCCTCAATGACTGCGCCTGGTTTTTGATTCTCGATTCGACATTTTGATTTTTGATTTCTCCATTTTGATTCGCCAGTTTTAGTCTGTGAAATTCCATTTAGGTTTGGTTTTTGCCAATAGACTTGTTTTACTTATTTTGGGAGGAAGGGTTACCTGAGTTGGGTTTGGGAAAAAGGTCGTCCTGGGTTGGGTTTGGGAAAAAGGGTTCCCGGAATGGTCTACCTGGGTTAGGTTTGGGAAATCTATTTTTAGTGAGCTGAACATCCTATCCTTCTTTCTACTCTGTGAATTCATACTTTACTTTGAATAGACGAATTCACTTTTGCGTCACATGGCCTGTGACGTCAGGGGTAGCTCCTCCTACCATTTTCCGCATAAAAGGGGGGATTGGAAATTAGAAATTGCTGGGGAAAGGTACC
>JAQIWD010001566.1:0-11924 GCA_034694825.1 Anurida granaria | reverse complement strand
CGTAGGTTGCACTTTTTCCTTTCCTTCCTACCAGAATTCTGTCTGTCAAAAAGAAAGGAGAACCGGGTAAAACTACCTTTGGGAAAGTAAAGGAAGGGGGAGTCCATTCTTTTTAATTCCCTGGTCCACCACGAAAAAAAAAGTTTTTGGGATGACTACTACATGGGGAGGAAGGACGAGTACACTGGAAAAAGGAAGCATTAGCGCTAAAAGCTTAAAGCTATTCCGGTCGACACGATGCATCAATCGATTACTCATGCTAAGGCATGATGCACGAATAACTAGATTCCATCCTTGGAGGATGGGAAATCTGGTCTTCTACCCTGCTAAAAGCGTCCTGGAATTATGGCCCTCATTTTTCTTTCATCTTCTCCACATTTATGAATTTTGATGTCACATTTTTACGAGGTTCAATTCCATGCTAGAAATATTCATCACGTAAAGGTAGAAATCAATGAGACCATCCATCATCTCCGCCCATGAAAAGAACAGTTTGCCTCAATTCAACTTCCGGAAGACAGGTTGAATTTCATATACACAGAGCAGATGCGTATTTTGAAAATATTGAAAATATTATGCGGACTCATCTTGTAACCAACCCTCCCTCTCGCATGCAAACAAACGAGGAACGCGGTGGGGTATTGTCTCCTTCCGACCGGCCGACACGTTCAGGAGTCATTCAGGAATTGACCTTTGCCCGCCCGTTCTCTCGTTGTTGCTAAGATACGAAACCCACAACTTGGCAGTCATGCAACAACTTAACCATTAAACTATTGCGTCGAATTGAAGTATAATGCGGAATTTACACACCGCGCCAATTTGCATGCGAGCGCATCATCCTAATGGACGGAATAGTAAAAGGCATCCTTGCGTGTGAAAATGTAGTTGGACTTTCTCCGATGCACAACAATGATGATGAGTCCCCGGGATTATTACTTTGCCCCGCTAGTCCTACCGCAGCACCATGGAAGAAGGCCTGAATGGAAATTACCCTGGTGTTGGAGGTACTTTTTTCTGCCCTTGTTCGGGTAGGTTGAGACTGACTTCCTTTCCCCCTCTTTGTTTTACAAAATGCGGAAGGAATAATGCAAAGAAAGGCCAGAGAGAGAGCAGCGGGGAAAAGTTCAGATTTACATTTTGGTTTTGGATTCTCGCCCTCGACAGCCACTCATACGAAGCTAGGATGGCAGAGGCAGTGAGAGGGAGCAGTGCATTAGTGAAATTAAACTCGTCTTTCAAATGGAACCCAAGGAAAATACACACACGGGAGTCAGGGTCGTCGTCGTCGTCGTGCTCGTAATAGAAACCATTTTTATTTAGTACATCGTAGCAGCGGAAGCCTAGGGTTGGGCGTTGGGGGAGAAATAGACAGTGGAATTCCGGCAGTCGTAGCTAGCACCACCACCGCGTGCCCTTTCTCCTGATTTTCCGAATCTGCTTGAAGAAGGGATTTGATGGTAAGAGTTTTCCCGTCGTGATGCAGCGACCACGCCGGGAGAAAGTCAGGTGCGAAAAGATGCAAATTCGTATTGATGGGAACTTATACCAAACGCGTCTCTTTCACTCTTCATTAATAGTAATTGACAACGGTACTATTTCAGAATCTTTTATTAGAATTTTGTCACTTCCCTTCATCAAACCCTCGAAAGAT
This sequence comes from Anurida granaria, assembly GCA_034694825.1. Lineage (NCBI taxonomy): Eukaryota > Metazoa > Arthropoda > Collembola > Poduromorpha > Neanuridae > Anurida > Anurida granaria. The sequence continues at coordinate 10,273 of JAQIWD010001566.1, read as the reverse complement.
GCGTTAGGTCCAAATTTTCAGCATATAAAGCCGTGAAAAAAAAATAGTAGAATGATTGTATTTTAGTGTTGATCCACCATGAGATCGATAATCACATAAGGACAGTAGAGGACAAACTGTCTACGCATCAACGCTGTAAAAGCCCACAATCACTCATAGAAATTGAAAGTTTCGGTGTCGCCACTTCAGAAATCTGGTCGAAAATAATGCGGACGTAGGCTACACTCATTAGAGAAAAGGTACCAGGAGCTTGATTCCAGCCGGCATTTTTTCGTTTTCTCCGAACCATCTCGGATTTTGCTTCTGCGAATAATATGATAACCGAGATTCTTCCAGGAGAGATTACAAAAAATTTCTTACGCAGAATGGACCAGGTGAATGAAAACTTTTTAAAAGCTTTGCGTCCCTTGAAATTCACCGAAGGTGGCTGGCCAAATAACGAAGGAAGGAGGAATGGCATTGGAGTTAACGACCTCAATTATGGTATCTGACAGATGATAAACCAGATCAGATTCAGGAAGCGCTTCTTCCTGGCACAAAATGTTGTGCCAGGAGCCCATTAGTAACCTAGCAACCATGGGGGATGATGATAACCTTGCCTTATGCTCTTTCTCCTTTCACACCCTCTCTCCTTGTGCTAATACCGAAATATATTTATCATCCCTTTCCGGATTAATTTTTTTAAACTATTTTTGTAAAGAGTAAGTTCTACATTCGGTTCAGGTTTTTCACATTCCAACGGGAGATTTTTGACTAAGTAACAGGACGGAAAAGGGACGCTGATTTGGAAGTGTACATCATTCCCCAATGCATGGGAGAAAATGTTAGCCAATTTCTGAATCTGGGCGTATTTTGGGCTGCTGAGATTGAATTGACTCTGACAACAGTGTGGCAATGAAATAAAAATGATTCGATTTTAATACGACCCGTTCCTCTCATAAAGTGAATCTAATCGAGGGTCCCCTTTTATTCTCAATTTTTTATTCATCGGGGATAAGTTGGTAAAATAAGAGTCACTCTTTGTAAAATTACAAAAAAGAAATCCCTCTGCCCAGCGGAGATGAGGAAATGTTTGTGAGAGTGACTGCTCAGTCAATGAGATGGAATCAAATGAATATAAATGAATTTGCTGATGAGAGAACAATGGGGCCAGAGGGCTCATGGGGTTGAATTTGGACAAGTGATGGGAATAAGCACTAAATTAAATAATTTTATTTCAAAAGAACCGTTATGGGGAAACAGATGCGCTTTTTGCGTCTTGACGTACGATCCCCACACACAAATGGAACACATCAATTTTTAACTTGGAAATTGGATCTTCTTGGATCTTTTCTATTGGGTGAGTGGGTATTGTGGTAACATTTTGATAAGTAAAATATAAGGATCCATTCTAATTGTTTGCCTTTCTTCAAGAAGCCATTTACCAGAGTTCAAGTGGGACGTTAGATGCTTTCTCTCTGTAGGATAAACTCTGAAATCCCAATTTATCCCCGTCTGTCTATGTATTGAATACTTGTATGAGGAAGAGGATTCTGTTTGTCTACGAGACAAGTATGATCTATGTATTTCAATTTTGGATCCTCTTCAAAGGTTCTAACAGAATCTAAATGGTCTCCAGATTCTAAAAACACTGTTGCCATATTTCATATATCTAGGATCTAAATTTTAGAGGAAAAGCCAGAAAGGCAACAGCATCTAGTATCCAATGATGTCAGAGCCCTTAGCCTTTTTTTGGTCAAATCCATTTTACCAACGACTCTAAAAATATATTGCCGAGCTAATGGGTAGAATGATCCCTTGGATGATGTCCCCGCAGGAATAGAAAGTAAGAAAGTCAGTTGAGTGATTTTCCCTTGGTCCTAATCTCTTCCAATCGCAATCTCATAGCAGCTATCACTCGCTTTCTCTTCCGTCCGTGGAGTGTTTGTTGTTTGAGCTGAGCTAATTGGAATCTGAATTGAAGTTTGTTCTGAGTCTCATTCCGTCGACCCTCCAATTTCCAGTCTACCGAAAAACTGGAAGTAAAAAGACTTGGCAAGGGAGAAAGTGGCAGTGGAGTGAAGTGGAGATGTTCGTCAGGTCCCGTGCCTCCCTGTTTTCCCCTGCCACATCATCCCGATCCTCAACCAACTTGAAACTATTGGACTTGAAGTCAGTGAAATTGAAACCCAAAGGTACACAGAAGAGGAAAGATGAGCAAAGAGAAACTTGCAAACATAATTAAAATCGTCATAAATAGCACATTCAGTCTCATAGTGAAAGTGAATAAACGATCACAAAACTTATCTTTTCCCTTTTAGCTTTCCCTATCATCTCTCTCCCTATTTACATTTTGGGGGCTTAAATTCAATTTCAGCCTCTTTTATTATTCAGGGCAACAACATCTTGATTTGCCGATGAAGAAATCCACAAACTGCGGAAAGTTAATTGGGAATTTGGGAAGAATTTCAGGAAAGAGATGATGACTTGGAAATATAAAAGTCAAGCAACCAACAACGGGGTTCTGTCGATAATAAATATTTGGGGACTCCCATAAATCTCTTAAACTTCATGGTAGGTAGTCGTCCACTTCTTCACTTTCCCATCCTACCGTCGCCTCCACCATAATGGGTGGTAATCGCAAATCATTCATACAATGGGAAAAAGGATCTCGTCGATTACAACAACAAAGGAACAATGGCCAATCAGGAAGGAATTTCAAATATTTATACTCTTCTACAAAATACAATGTCATTATGCTTTCACTTTATGACGAATTTACTACTTTCCGTTTTCTGACCCGGATTAAAATCATTACTGCTAGTTTTTCTAATTTACAACTCCAGATTTTATGAACAGCGTCAGTGGTGTATTGGACGAAAGCGTTGAACCTGTATCGTATGCGTTGGGGCATAAATTTACCAAAAGAACATTACCGACGTAAACAGCTTCGGTTTCTTAAGCTGGATTGGGTGTACTTTATACTAAGCATAATCGCTAAAAGCGCAACCTGGTTCTAAAATTTTCATGAATACTGCTGCTAAATCTTTTTGGGCCAAATCCTCGCCTACCATCATCCCATCTGCTCGAAATTGGTCCGGAGGGTCTAAAGACTTGGAGGAACCAGTGGTCTTAAGATATTAAGACAATTCGTCCGCAGAGTGTATGCTAGAATAACAATAACACATTAAGAAGGTCTTGGGTAGAGAATAATAGACTGATTCTATCAAAACAATACAGGAGGGACTACTCCTGGGGATTTGAAGAGGTGTGATACAGCCAAACAGGAGGTCCCAGAAAACGATCCTTTTTATTTCAAGTACCCTCTGGGAGTGTTGACAAGGTTGGCTATGCTGCTGGTTGTGTGGGTCATTCCTGACCGTGACGATCCCTCCGTTCGATGGATTATTTTTACAGTCTCCGTTTTTGGAGGATTAACCGCTCCATTGCAGTATTGCCTGAAGAATTGTAGCAGGATTATAAAAATTTGTACGGCGGTGGATATACAAAATTAGTTTTTCAAAAAATTTAAGTTTTCAGAATTGAATCAGGAAATTAATGCATTAAACGTTTTGCTTCTATTCGTAAAATGTTCATATTTTTTAACCATTTATGAATGTGCTACACCACAGAAAGTTTGGTACACTCGAGCATCATTAATCAAACACACAGTTTTAATGCAGTTTTTCCGAGTGTTAGATTTGCTCCAAATAAACGTCGACGGAAGACTGAAAAGTGAGACGAGCGAAACCAATTTGAACAATTGATCATTCAAAGCAACCGCCCTCCTGATAAATGATGTTAATTTTTCTAGGTTTTGATGAAAATTTATTTAGAGATCATTTCTATAGTAAATCGAATGCGATATGCAGAGAAACATCTTAGGACATTTATTCACGGTTGCTTCCTCCCTGCGACCCTTCCAAAATTAATCTCGATCATGAAAAGATGACATCCTGCATTAGTCACACGGCCTCCCAAACAATGAAACCTCCTTCCCCTCTTTTGCATACAAGACGCATCCCATCTCCCAGTATACAATAGAAACATTCGGATGCCAAATTACACTTTTCAATTTCTGGGACAAGAATTATTTCGTTTTAAAAGAACTGGAAGTTTTGGGCTCGGTGAGAGCGAGTGCCTATTTTAAGGCAAACGACAGCTAATTAATTAACTAGAGTCCTTATTACCCCCAGTTGCAGCATCCTTATTCAAGGAGCAGAGCACAATAACCCAGCAAAACTTTTCAAGGGAAAGCAAATGAGCTACATTTTGGTCCCCAAACTTTCATTCTTCGTTTCCCAGTAGTAGTTTTTGAAACCAGGAGAGGGTGGATTCCCTTTGAGAAATCAAACAAAGCAAGGAGGAAGTGAAAGAATAAGAGAAAGCAACGACGCCTGTAACTCTTTGAAAACAAAAGAACAAGGGAGTAAATGAGCTTGGGGACAAAAGGTAAAATTCCAAAGTCACTTACTAAAAATGAAAACATGACACGTCCTAAATTAATCTCTGCTTTTCATTCTCCAAGAATATCTGACAAGACCAAAACTTCCAGTTTTCCGGCTCTCTCCAGGTTCACAGCTTTGCTTAATCGCAGAATATCCAGTGACATTGGGATAAATATTAATTTTCAATCCTTTATTTCGGGGAAATTTTGGACTCGGATATCAGTAGTCCTCCGATCCACGTGTTTTGAAGCCAATTAGTGCGGTGCAGAGGTCAAAGGGCACGATTGACGGTGTAGGATGGTTCATTCTTAATTCTAATTGAAAATGTCTGAAAACTAATTCAAAAACAAAAGTTGCTTATAATTTCCTGGCTGAAGGGCATTTGAATTTAATTTATAACGAGCCAAGAGGAAAGAGTTCTGAGTAGTCGTCATTATAAAGTACGGCCGACTACCCGGGTATCAGTTTCTGCAAAGGAAATTGGGCAGGATGGTTAATAAGAACGAGATCCGATTACAAAACAATCCCCGGAATAACATTTCATTATTTTGACAATATCCGGAATCCTCCCAAGATCCGATTCTAAGGGCATCTTGGAATCAAACCTTAGAGAAAATTGGATTCAGGTCGTACCTCGTAAGTTCACTTCTTCCAGTCACCATTATTTCAGGAATTATATCCTGTGAAAGTTACTTATTAAGGATTCCTATGACCCCGAAGCGACATTTCGAGTGAAGTTTACCCCGAGAACTCTCTACGCAGTAGGAAATACGTCGCATATTTTGGTAACCAATGATTTCCCCGGTCTTCCATGCACAATCGCAGGAAACATTTCCAAATAGTTTGCATTCAACCTATCATGGCTTTAGGAATGAAAAAAAAACAGACTTAAAGGTCTCCCCCGGCTAATGCAATTAATTCAGCTTCATATAACAATCACTGCAGTACTGCTCACTTGCGATGCTGTAGCAAGTAAGAGTATCAGGGAGAAGATAATTCAATTTCCATGTCCATAAGCCGTAACTTGGTCTGGTGGACTTTCTCCCTCTGCCACTGCCGTCAAGAGGATGGAAGGGAAAGGACTCTCGATAAGCAAATTAAGACATCCTTCCTCTTTCTCCTCCCTTTTGTCTTCCGCTCCAATTTCCAGGAAGGATCCGCTGCCTGCTACCCTCTGATGTATATGCTTTTAATCGTTATATCAACATGACCCCAGTACAATGAAGGGTGAGGGCTCTTCTGCCTGTCTCTCATATGGCAACCTACTGATGATGATGATGTTACTCCTAGTTCTGCGTCTGGGGAAAACTCGGCATGGGCTCAATCAATTGGCATCTGATGATGATCTCCTAGGAGAAAGTCCCCTGCCTCTCCCGAAAGGGTCCCGTCATGAAACGCGGACCCATTCAAGAATTTAGTCCCAGTTGGACGTTGAGGGTTTCCCTAGTTCCCCCTAATCAAATTCATAACCATGGAGGAGAGCGGTCGGCCGTTCCAGGCCGCTGCGGTCTTCGTTGTCGTAAACTCCGACAGCTATGCCATTAAGGAATTACTTTCCATGGAAAATAGTGGGCTTATAAAAGTAGTCAAAAGTGAGCACTACTGCCACTGCTGTCCTTCCTACGTCGCACAGAACCACCCAGTTGTTTGAGCAAGTGGAACAGTCGCAAACCCTCTCAAATTGAATCAAAACAAGAGATACATTTCAATGTGGGACAGCTTTCATTAGTATGGTTTGAGAGCCTCGTTCAGGAGACGCGTGTTGTCAAGTATTGAGGGATTCATGCTGACAGTCGCCAATAATTTCGTTCTCTGCAAATTCAAGCTGAATGGATATGTTCATTTTCAATTTCTACAAATAAACATTTTATGCCCCGAATTCTACAATTCTGTGAGTTTCTAGAATTCTGAATTTCAAACACCAAACCAGAAAAAGAACTAGCAGAACAAGTAGGCAACATTTTTATTCCATGGAAAATGGGATCCTTGGAATGTATTGGGATCGCCCCTTAAGGGATTGATATATAGAAAGTATTTTTATGCGCCGATTACACGCCGTCATTTACACAGTTTGATTCCTGGAATATTTAATGTTCATGGAACACCTGTAAACAGTCCCCCTTATTTTCACCCTCAGCTCACTGACAATATCCTCAATTTTTCATTCAAATGAATGTACTACTCATTCACTGTATATAAAATATTTAAAGGGTTTTCAAAACCTTAATGCCTGTCATCCAGAAATTGACGATCAATGAATAAATAACCTCCCTTTAAAACGAAACAGAGATATTTCTAGCAGCAGTAGTAGCAGTTCGGACGAGGATGCTCGAATTTGTAGCTTCATTTTTCAAAAATCACTTCTCATGTAAATTAATTCATCAATAATGTAGGGTATGATGTAACTAATCTACGGGTGCTTGTGGTAGTGCTAATAATTTTGTACCTTATGGTCACCCCTTATTTCAGTTACTCTTTTATTGATGACTTTAAAACAAGTATTGCCAATTTGACTGGATGCGGATCGATCCTTGATTTATGCATCAAAGGATACATATATCAAATTTATTTGAATCGATCAAAGAACTTACCCGTTCCAATTTAATGGCTCATATATTATTGCCCTTTTTTTTGTAACAAATGGCAACCGGATAATATCCCAGGACTCAAGGCAAAAATATTGCTTAACCAGTTCAGTGTTCACTTATCGCTGAACGGGTTTCTCTTCCTTTTTTGTAGACAGGGTAATATATTTTAAGATACAAAAATTAATTTTCTTTGCTCGCAATTATTTCTACTTTTTCTTCCTCTAATGGACAAAAATACTTTATTTGTAATAAAGTACAAAATTTGCTGAGAGTCGAAATACTACTGGGCGCTTTGTTATGATTATGTGAAGTAATAGTTCTGGTCATAGGTGGGAAATACTCAGGAGAATGTACGCTTGCAGTTATGCTCAACCGAATCCCTGTCCTCATGCTCATGACGAACAAAATATTCATCTCCACAAGTAACTAATGCTCATGATCTACAGGACTGTCTAAGGCTGGGTGAAACGTACAAAGTCTGATCGAAACAACCATGGCTAAGATTATGTCGCTTAATTTGCCAGCGATAGCGGTTAGCGTTCTTGTATTTTATTTGAAACACCTAATTGTATTTCGTGGAGAATTGAAATGGGAACAACAGTTCCCGCAAACCTTCAAGAATTCTGAGTTAGAGTTTATTACTGTCGCGAAATATTTAATACAAGCGCGGAAGAATATTTATATATGTTACACTCCAAGTCCGAAAACGGCCATTGCCCGTTCTCAGACGCCCACACCTAGGTGTGGGTTATTTCGTACTTGGAGTGTAACATACTTATATCATGATGACAAGTTGAGCACACATGAGGACTCCAACTTTGACTATATTTACGAGTATCCTCATCGACGGTTCTAGCGGGCCAACCCTTTCTGCACTTTCATCTTGGCCACCAATATGTTATGTTAGTCTGAAGGGAATGCCTTAAGGTTTAAGAGCAGAGGGGCATAAAATATGATGGTCTTGGTTATAATGGTCCCAACCCCACGTTTTTACGACCTTTTTGGAGAAGGAAGATATCCAATGAGCAGCGAGATTTCATCTTATTCTTCCTCAAGGGGAGGACGTGTAACTACTTGTTCAATGACAAAATATTCCATTGTTCTCGGCCTAAAGGAAGGAAGACGCGTATTTTTCTGAAGCGTAAGGAAATGGAATGGAAGGAGACAAGAGGAAAGGATACGGAAAGTACTCTTTGAACTGATCCCTCGCTCTTTCACATCATAATTTAATATTACCTAATGCAATCTACTAGGAAGAAGGAAGGAAGAGTAGTGCTAGAAAAAGCATTTTCTCCTAAAAAGAAAACTAGATCTCTTCTGATTTAAAATTATTTTTTTTATATAGTTATGGGTTATGGTTAGGAGGCTTCTCTTGTCTTTTGTCGTAAATGGAAAGGATGAGCATCTGCTGTCGCTTCCAACATTCACCATGAACCCCTTGAGAGACAATAGGAGTGGAAAAAGCATCTGATATTTTTTATCCGCCCTGTTGATTGAATCAAAGACTATCCGAAGTTTGGCAAATAGAGGCTGACAGAAGCGGACTAATGCTTTTTATTTGCATTATTTATTTGATTCCCAAACCCAGCGGAACTGAACAAGAAAATTTCTCCAAAACTTAGCCATCGACGTAATAAAGAATTCATAAATGGATTTAAAAACAAAGGGCTAATACTGGAGGGATGAGAGCGTTAGCGAAAGAGAAAGATGAGAAAATTCGGAACATTTTTACAATCAGGGGGTGAATGTCTAAAAGAACAACATGTCACTCATACTCGAAAAGGTTCAATTTAACCTACCTCAATCTTAAAAGGTTTATGAAAATAATAAAACAAATAAATTTGATAAATTTTTACAAGGAGTTAATGGATAACGCTCAAGTGTAGTTGCTATGTCCTGAAAAAAATGCAACAAGGCGCTAAACGAGTGAAAAATCGTGTAAGGATTTTGTTTTACAGCGCTCGAGCAGCAGCGCCAGGAGGAAGAGAATACACAAAATAAAATAAAGTGCTTTTTATAATTTTAGGAATAAAAAGGTGGTATAGGGTTATTATAAATCCATAGAATCCCCCGAAACATTAATAATTTCCTTTTATGAATTAATATGGAGCACACTAACTGGAAAGTGGACAACTGGCCATTCTCCAGAGCGACAATTACAGAAATGGATAACCATGATGATGAGGAGAAAAAGGGAGTTTTGCTTTTACTACAACTGTGGGGCTAATCCGAGATTCTAATGACAATGGAAATATTTATCATAATGTGGTCACGGATTCTGGAAATACAACAATGAAAGTCAACTAGATTCTCCAGATTTTGGAAACGGAGAGCCCGAATACAAAGGGCAAAAATAATAATCCCTTCATAAATCATCAGCTTCACTACACTCATCGGACTTGGTATGGTGTGGACTTATGAACAATGTAAGCCTGTTAATTCCTTTATTCAATCGATAATATAAATGTGGTGGCTAAATACGTATATTTTTAACTCATATAAATATATTCGTAAAATCCTAATGGTATTGCTTTGGATAAAAATTTTCCCAATTCCATTCCGAGATTGACACGGAGGGGCTAAGGCCTTAAACACATTGAAAAGAACTAATTCATGCGTCACTTTGCTTTCTCCCCCTGAGCGTATGCTTAAGTTCATTAAAATCATACCGTTACAAAGTTGAGCGTCGTCTAGAATAAAAGAAAGAAATTCTGTACGTTGTAGTTTTCCTGCCAGGAATGAATTATGACTCTGGGCAATGAATTAGCGACCCCTTCCCGGCGCACTTTGGCATAACAAAACAGGCAACCACACACACACTTTTGTGTAAAAAAAAAAACTCGGGTTTAATTATTTTATTGGGTAGATTCAATTGCGGGGATTCTCACACTCGAATTCAAGTGCGTAGCCAGTAAAGGGAAGGAAAGGAGAAAGTTTTGATGAAGGAGCGTCGCTCAGGCACGCTGCCATGAATTGGCAATCTAAGCATTAAAAATTGTAATTTAAATAATATTAGATCGATAGAGTTAATTCTAATAACTTCTTATTTTGGGAATCGGAGGAGGATCCTGCGGAGATTCTATTTGAGATTTGCTTTTACTAAATAAAATTATGGACAAAATAGGACGGTACGGCGCGTGCCAGGGCGGAATAAACCATCAACCACTCGAATCTAACCAACGTCCGGTAGGTCATAGGTCCGATTTCTACAGTTCTAGAATTTCTGTGAGCATCCGCAAAACTAAATGGAAAATACGG
>JAQIWD010001565.1:0-11935 GCA_034694825.1 Anurida granaria | reverse complement strand
TTAGAAGGGGGACAGTGAGACTGTGCCGCTAAATTCAAAAGTGCGACAGAACCACTGCCAATTTAACTCCAGCTGCCAGGCCTGACAGATCATCCCACACAATTTTAGAATCATGTCTATTTCATTATAGGGCAACCTATTTTCCAGTAAAGTGCTGGAGATTGTCGCATATCAATCTAGAATAATTGCTACAATAGTACTGGTGCAAGTTTGGAACAAAAGTAACGACATTTTCAGTAGGATCAATATTGAAGCGATGACTGAATAATGATAGCATCACTTTCCCTTCTGCAAAATGCCCTTTGTGGGGGTAGTTAACTTATTTACCTTTGGAGCCATTTTCAGTGCACTACACAAACAAAAACGCTTTTACAATATTTGATTAGCTCCAGATGTCTGAGATATAAAGTGTCCCCTTATCACCTTGGAACGCTTCTACAAATTGTTGAGGGCGGTCCATTTTCCAAAGCATACGGGGCAACGCTAGCCAGCCTTATCCAGCATCTTCTCCAGCTGGAAGCTAACCTGACGTCCGTATCTTATCAGCCCATCAGAATCCCTGAATTGTTTTTGAGATTGAGCTTTAGAGTGTTTAATTGAGGTTTTAAATCAAAATCACAAAGCTTGTGATAAATCTCTTATTTTGTGACTGTCACACGGGAGTCACGAGTCTGATCCCACTTCCGACATTTGTCGTTCCAATTTTTATTTTGAAAGAGAAAGTGAAATGAAACCGAGAAACGCCTTGCTCTGGACCAGTAGTGCGGTGATTAGTCTACTTTGTCTCACTGCTCAATTCTCCAGTGCTCTTGAATTGACTGAAAATGGAGGCTACAAAATCGTAATTGCAGTTGAGGAAGATGCTGAGATTCCTGAGGGCACGACAATCCCGGAGTATATTAGGAAAATGGAGGTTACATTGTTACTCATCAATAATGGAAAAGAGTTTAGGGATAATCGCTGAAAATGATGACTTTCACTCCTCATTTGTTTTAGGGAGCACTAAGGTCATTCACGCAAATCTTATTCACAGCGACAGAGAAATTCCATTTAGCATCAGTGGAGTTAGTACTTCCAAGGTCATGGCCGACTGGTACCCCTGGGGTAGAAGATGCGTCAGCAGCGTAAGTTTTGATTCCGTTAACCCAAGATTACACACCCTGATTAAAAAAAAAACAGTTACCTCAGCCATTCCATGGATGATTTATGCAGCGTAATTCCCCAATCACTTGAGGGTTGAATGTGCTCAAAGTCAAGTTGAATCATGTTTAACGTATTTTCGGTGTCATTGTATTAATAATGTTTGATAATCAAAATTATCTTCCAGCCATGGCGTGGCATCATCAGACATTCGCCTTTCCGAGGCAGGCACGTTCCCCTATGTTGAAAATCCTCATGCTTGCGCCCTACCAGGGCAGTACATTCAACTTCCGGTGGATTTCTTCCAGCCCGGAAATACGCTTGACGGCAGATTTGGTTCACCGGGTAAAATGAAATTTCTTAGAAGTAAATCTTGGATGTTACCGGTCAGGTTTTATGGTTTGATAATTTCAGCGAAGGTTCTGTTGACCCAATGGGCTCGTTTCCGATGGGGCGTTTGGGAAGGTAACGTAGGGATGCTCAATTTTCCAAGAAAGTTGCATTTACTAATTGATGGTTGCCAAAATAGAGCACGGTTATCCCGGAGACTCCAAGTTTCCCTACTTTTATCACGGGACAAACGGTGAAGGGTGGGTAGCAAATTCTTGCTCCAATTACCAAGTACATGGTAACTTTGAGAATATTGCGTATGTCCCTGAATCCTTCAACCTAAAACGCTAAAATTTTCAAAGATAATTAACCATGGGTCAAAATTCCTAGAACGGCGGCTACTTGTGACCAAACCCAAGCTGATCCGCTAGATCCAAACTGTCGGTTCAAACCAGACATAAGGGGCGGCAACAACCACGTCAGGTCATCCCTCATGACCTACCCTTGGCTAGAGGTTGTTAGGTTCTGTGACAGCGATACTCACAAAAAGGCTCCACCCAATCGTCAAAATACGTTTTGCAATTACCAAAGTGTTATGGAAGTAATTAGGCAGACGCCAGACTACGCTGGTGTCACGATACCCCAAGATTCCGAGGTCCCATCCCTCACTTTCAAAACTTTCCAGCACAAGGCAGCTCCGGAAGTGACCAAGCCTGCCTTGTTTATCCTACTTGACAAAGGATATCGCGTAAGAAATTAGTTAAAGCGTAAGGATCTAGGGAGCTGCGACATTTCTAGCAATTTCATAATGTAGGAACTCCATGCAACCAATGCGCTGAATCTGCTGATGACACAATTGGGGAAAATGCTACTGGGTGACGTCTGGGAAAAGCCACCGCTCCCTGAAGAGATTGTAGTTTCCACTGGAGTGTTTCCTGATGGGAATAATGTAATGTCGACGACATTGACCTGGGCGTCGCTCGATGGAGCCCGGCAGGAGGAGCTGTGGGAGTAAGCGTCAGCCAGCGCTGGACTTTACGACACCTTTACTAAACTAAAATTTTGCACCATTTCAGCTTCTTTGCGTCGGCCGCTGAGGGTAGTACGTCCTATACCCGAAATTTTGTAGAGGCAATTGCTGAGGTCACTCGGAAGGTTCAAGTCCTCTCACCCGAAAATGGGGCCATGATTCTATTGGTCAAAACTGGAGCTCCTGGAAACTCTTACTTTGGTAAGCGTTTTATTGACGTAATGCTGGGATTATTCGTAGGTAAATTCGGCGGCTTAGTTTATGTAAAATTTGTTTGCCTTTAGAAACGTCTACCACTTATGAAGTTGAAGTAGAAACAGCGCTCAAGCAGCACAACATCAAACTGTACGCCGTGGAGATCACTGATGGAAGACCAGGTTCAGTAGCCACCCATCTCCACGGCTTGGCGACGCGCTCGTCAGGAACTCACGCAGACTTGGTCGAGGATGACGCCGAAAACGCTGAGAAAGCTGCGGAAATCGTAGCCCTTGGAATTAACGACGCTTTGGGCAGCTCGGACTCTGCCCAAAAAATCCTAGTGGTACGCTGAAATTATTCACAACTCCAAACGGTAATTGTCTTTTTAGCAGTTCATTTCTTCATTTCTTCTACAGGTTCACAAAGGAAGCATCTCCCTCAACACCGTCGACCCCGAGCCGAAACAAGTTTTGCTGAAAAGAAGGTCAAGGGTCACAGTAACGCTTGTCGCTCCATACAACCCAGTGGCAAGGTTAGAAATTGTAGGACTCCCTACGGGCGTCAACTACCCAGGCCCAGTTCGACCTGCCTCAAACGAATGGGGTGTCCAATCACGTCAAAACCACTTCTTCGCCTTTGATTACACAAGTGATGGGGTAATGTGTCAGGGACGCAGTCAGATTGGTCCAACATTTGACCCCCATTTGGTTTTTAGATCACGACCATTAATGTGACCTACACATGCGCTCAGGCCGGTGCCTGTGCAGCGGATAAGAGTGCATTCCTATACGTGACAGAAACGATTACCGGAGATCAGGATGAACTACCGGAGATCGCAAAGGTGAAAGTCACGGTGGCGTCTCGGCCAGAATCCCGGATCGAATTTACTCCGACGACAGCGCCATACGCCGTCAGCGTTAAGGTTAGCGACATCTCACGCCTTCTTCCCGAATTCCGTCACTGGTTACTGTAATCTTAATGTGGAAATAGGTGGAATACGGAGGAAAGCCCGTGGGAAATGCGAAAGTGACTGCCACGGCGACATATGATGAACCAGCGACGGAAGTTGTATTTGAGCTGCTGGACGATGGGAAAGGTTACCCGGATGGAGCCCAACTTGATGGGATCTACTCGGCCCACTTTGTTCCCCCAGTTGATGGAAGGTACGAATTCAAGGTGGATGTGACGAGAAGCATTCCAGACACGCCCACCTCCAGACTTCTCCCAATTGACCAAGATGAATTCGGATGTGTTGGAAGTTGTGACGCCGTGGATTTCCCGGAAACGGAAGACCTGGAAATTCGGGAAATCCAGCTCCCTGCCGTGGTATTCGCAAATGTCGAAGCATATCCTGGAAGAGTAAGACGCCACTTTGTCATTTTCCAGATTCGGAACTTAGGGATGTTGAAATACTCAAAGATTTCTCTTATTCCAAACGGATAATCGGAACATTCTAGGGACAACCGGAGAAAGTGATGGATTTTGTGGTCCGACGAAACGCTGCGCTTACTGGAGTCGATTTCACTTTTACGTCACCAGCGCTGATTGGAAACTCCACGGCTAAAGGTAAGCCTGGCCTGGGGGCCTGCGTGGACGACCGCCCCTCCCCATGTCGTTAGCGGAGATTAACAAGCATTGATTAATTTTTAGCTGCTAAATATGGCGTCTTTGCTGCAAGTACTCCGGAAGCACTTCTTCCGCGACCTCCACAGTCGGCAGAACTCCGGAACTACACGACAACGCAAAACCCTGGAGAGGCGGAGCAACTCGGTGAGACCACCATTGACATCCGGTTCCTGTACTTTGGAATCATCGCCTACGCTGACGACGAGAAAGAGGTAATCAGTGCTTTCTACGAAGCTCCGTTCCATGTTGCTAATCTGTGTGTCATTGCTCCCTTTTCAGTCTCCCATTTTCATCAGTCGCATTGACTTCCAAGCTGAAGAAGACGACAGCACGTCGCCCACCCCCGGATCTCCAGATCCGAGTTCGCCAACACCACCGGGTTCAACAACAACCCCGCCAGGTGGCTCACCAACACCTGGAGGCAGCACACCACCATCCGAACCGGAAGATGACAAACCATTCTTTGAGACTCCGGGAGGTATTGTAGTGATCATCCTGATCGTTCTCATAATAGTCGGTGGAGCTGGAGGAGCTGGATTCTGGTACTGGAAGAAGAAGCAGAGCGCTCGAGGGCGCACCAGCAGCCATGCCTAGTGTTCCCTGCAACTACTTAATTTTGGAGGATGAGTAAATCATACCCCTCTACCCCTATAACATCATTTTCGTTTTTTTGAATAAGTTTATTACATTTTTAATTCGAAAATCAGCTGTGGCTTACTTTATACTCCTAGTTTTACTTTTAGTTTTTACACCTGATTCCTCCAAGTGATTCTACGCGCGATCTTGGGGATTCGGGGTGCTTCCCAATTCATCAGTTCAAGAAATCATTAATTCATTGAAAGGAAAGACAACCACATACGCAGACATACTCAATTGGATCAGTTTGTTACAACAGCACTGATCATGCGGCGGTTGGATTTCCCATAAATTATCATTGATTACCATTAAATATTTCAGTTTCATTTTAAAGGAAAGTGATTGGTTGAAACTGAATGCGAGTAAATGGAGCACGAGAACGGAGTGCGTCCTCTGTAAACATCCGTGCTACGTGCTCAACCAAAAAGTTATTAAGATTCGAATGTATTATAATTAATGAATAAGCACTAGAAGCTAAGAGTTTAGTTTTAACGTTTAAGGTGCATGTGTAATCAACATAGATCCGGTACCTCATCGTCCTCTTTTGATTCCTCTTCATCAGCTCGATGGAACGTGAGGTTTGAGTCTGATCCCACAGGAATTCCCACTTCGACAAAACTAGAGGCTGAGGATGTCACTGATTGGGAGCCGTGGGTGAGTAATGTTGTTGATTCCGGCTGCTCATCAGTACTTGCTTGATATCCATCACTCCATTCCGTCACCTGCTTCATTGACTCTTCCGGCATGGACCAGTTTGAGGAAAAGTCTTGTTGGGCAGAGTCCCCTTCAGAGTTCCAGCAAGAAGTGACAACGACGCCAGCCTCGGTCTCCCAATCCGTAAGAGAGGATGGGATCTGAATTTCGGATTCCTCAGCATCAATTCGGTTCTCAGGTCCCATGGCCTGGAAATCAGTGTCCCAGTTCTCATCTACAGCTGGTGGGACAATTCCAAGGGACGGCTTGTCATCCCAGAAGTTGGTGTAAGCCCGGACAGTGTTTCCCGTACTGTTCCATGAGAATTCATCGTCGTCCTTCTCTCCCCCTCCATTGATTGAAGATGTCGGGGAAGGGATGCAGGCGCTGAGTCGGCGCGCCTTTTCATTCCCACGGATCCGCTCGTAGAAGAGGATGTAGGCATCGACGCTGGTAACACGGTTGTAGGAAGTGAGACTAACACTCGAATCACTGATGTGGAACCACCGCTTTTCACATTCACTGGATTTGACGTAGGCAACGTAGTGTCCCCAGTTCATACTCCCGCTGTGTTCCACAATCCCGTAGAGAGCGTACAGAACTTGGCCGTCCTCATCGAACAAGTCTTCGGATTTGTCAGAATCTCGAGAGCAAAAGGGGGCGAGGTCAAGGATCATAGGGTAGTTGACGTGGTCGTTGATTTTAGTAGGATAACCCCCATGGGACATTTGGAAGCGTTTGAAATGAATGGTCAAGTTTTCTGGTGGGCAGGATATACTTTGTTGTCTTGAACAAGGACACTTGGTGACTTTTGGAATTCGGGAGTTGACGGTGGTGGTGGCTTTCTGAGCCTCGTCGTTACTGGAGGACTTGCTGGTTTCATCCGAGTCCGACAGAGAATTTCGGCTAGAAGAGGCAGAGGGACCTTGGGAAATCCGTCGCGTAGCCTCATTGTCCACCGACATGGAGTTCTCACCCTCAGAGAATCCTTCATCGGCTGTTGTTGGTTTCTCCACCAGTGGCTTCTTCTCCAGCTCATCGTCCTCCTCAATTGATTTTGGTAGTTGGAAACTGCCGAATTTGTCGTAGGTTGGAAGTCCGAGGTCAAGCTGAGCAACGCCGTTCCCTTCTTCCTCGTCGGAAGCACTCCCACCAATCCCATCAACTGCCTGTAAGTCAAAGTCCACATCTTCTTCTCCAGCATAACTGCACCCTGCTTCCCTTTCCTCGTTATCACCCTCCAGTTTCAAGTTGAGGTTTTGCAATGACTCGGAAATGTGCTTGGATGAAGCCAAGCCTGAAAATTCTTCGGAATCGACTACGAGTGGCGGCATTTCCTCTTCTGCTTCCATCGCTTCCATGCACTGGTCACCTCCCTCACTGCTATCAACATCACCAATCTTTCTTTTTGACCCGGAAGCAAACATGTCCGCGGATGAGATAACGACGTAGTCCTCAAGACTCTGTGCCCTCGTAGCCTCACCTTCACAATTCGTCACTGCTGGTTCTCCGGGCACTCTTTCCTTCTCGATTGGTTCGGACTCAAAATGATCCTCAATCAGAGGCATGGAAAGTAATGGAGCAGACGGTCCCGGCCGATCTTCATTTTCAGTCACATTCTCCTCAACTGCCTCCTTTGCATTGAAGTTGTTTCGGTTCTTGTTCTTGTTCTGACGGGAGTTTCGCCTCTTTTTCCGTTCCTCCTGCTTCTTGTTGCTGGCCGTTTTTCGCTCACTGTCTGGAGAGCTCTGGGTGCTACTCTTCTCAGATGCGGCAAGTGATGGAAAGACCGTTTCGGGGCTGACCCCTGACTCAATTTGCTGGAGGTTAATCGCGTGGCAGTTTTCACATTCGACGGTATTGGACCCAGTTAGCAGTTCGGGTTCCGTAAAGTAACGAAGACATTCCTCGAGCGAATCTAGAATCAAAAATGGAATTAATAATCAACAAACCAGTCCAATTTAGCTTATGAAATGCCTCCAACTTACTCATTATCACAATTTTATTCCTATCGTCAAAGAAATTCTTCCTCGTCTGTTTCTTTTCAGTTTCCGGGACGTGTTTAACCTGCGGAACAAGGAATTAAATCAGATTGAACCATTTACCGTAAAATGCTGCTAAATACCACGCGGAGGGGAAGACTAAGATCCAAGAACTGCTCGTGTGATCGTTTGACGTGCTTGCATGTGAGACATGTCTGTGTGGTCATGAGCTCACCGCCAAAGACTTCGTCCACAAATGTTTTGTGCTTCACCTTCTCATCCAAAGATTTTACCTAAAATGGTGGAAAAGCAAAACTGGGTTCAACTTCTTGTCGACTGCGTATTATCCCTGGAATTATCTCCGTGCATGTCTTTGGTGTTAAAAATTAAGGGTCGTCGGACCCTTGCAACGGGAATTCCATTGGCAGAGAGATAAACCCAGGGATCATATCTTCTTAAAGTGGTAAACGCACCATCTCAAGCAAAGTCGGGTCCGAGCCTTCGCCGCCCTTCTTTACGCCATAATGCTTCATTATCGCGACCCTGAATGCCTATTAAATCGAAAAACAAATCGGTTACAACACGGTTCTGGATATGCCACATGAAGTAGCAGTAACGCATCTTGGCATTACCTTAGTTTGATCTTTCTTCATCATGTCCACGATAGTTCGAAGCAGCTCGTGAGCATCATGCTGAGCTCCCCTACGAAAGTTCCTAGAAACCAGATCGTGTACTTCTCCAGGACGATAGGCGTTGTAGTACGAACAGGACGAGTAATTTTTGTTGTTCGATGTAGCTTCATTAGGATCGGAATCTGAAAAGAGACCACGAATCAATTCAGATGCTTCACGAATCATGATAAATAATCAGAACCTTACCATATTTGGATGTTTCGTATTTCCTGGTGCCACGAATAGTTTGCCGAAGTCTTCCAGTCATGGTTTCTGGACCAATTTCAAGCGTAATTTGTAATGGTTTTGATAAGTCACTGGTATCACTATGGGACGGCCCATCCCCATCTTCCCCGACAGCGTCCTTGGCACCCTCCTCCACTGACTTTTCCTTTCCGTCCGTATTGACTACAGTGACGATGGCATCATCTTGGACTTGTGTTACGAGCATCTTCAATTCTTGATCCCTTCCAAAGACTTCCAGCTTTGGAATCAGGAGACGAGTACTTGCCAAACATTGGAGTGTTGAGTTCATGAAGCAAGTGTTGCCCAGATTTGTCAGACCCTGAAACAGAAAAGGAATAAAATCCAAATTAGGATACTAACTAAAATAAAATAAATGCACATCCTCCAACATTAATTGACTTAAACGAAACACTTACTGCTGGCTTGTCCGAAATCTGCGATGACGAAGAGTTGGTGAAATCCTTGCCGTTCGGCACTTGACGGTCGTTGCCATTCGGTTTATTGTACCTTGGCACGTCGTAAACGGTAGTCTCAATAGTCGGAATTGGTGGGATTCGGGGCATCGGTGGAGGGAGTGGAATTGCAACCTGCTCCGAAGTCGGTTTGCTTTCACGTGTTGGAAATTTGAAATTCCTCTTGACAATTAAAAGGATGTCCTTAAGATGTCCACTTTTGTTGTCAATTTCAGCCTTGCACGTAAAGCACCTGGAATATGTGATCGTGATTGCGATTGACCAACACAGACATTCACTGATTTCATTTTTCAAGCAACCTTAATCTTACCAGCACTTCGAGTCTTTTTCTAAATGGAGGAAGATTGAATGAGCGGCGGGATCGCCCACTTTGTTGTGATGCAGGATCGCATCACCGTTTTGAGCATTTCCGTCACCACAACCAACTTTCCCACATTGGAGACAACACCAGAGCTGAAATCCAAAAAGATGTAAAGTTGGTTTTGCAATTGCTCAAATATGAATTGCACAACTTATGAAATCATTACAAACCTCATTAGATTCAGCGAAGGCTTTGAAGGTGCACTGTTGACAGACAGACTTGGGTTCTTTAGCCAGCCGTTTTCTAACATTTGTAGTGCTCACAGCTCCGATCATATGCGGACAATCCTCCATCATAGTTACTGCTTTCTCTCACTGCAACTGCTTTAGTTCTGCAAATAAATAAGTGAATTGAGTTCGATGACCGAACGGTTTGTTTATCAGCAAAACGTAGTGGGAAACTCCCACTTCTCTTCTGAAGGATCAAACAAAACTGCTGCGTAAGGTTAGGTTTGACTAACTGAATAGCAAACTATTGTTACTAAACTAATTACACGGAAGTCTATTGGTACCCACCTTCGTATTCCCGTGTCCCCAAAACAGGAATATGCACTAAATCCGTAATTGGTAGAGGTAAGGTATAGCCCACCCAGGACCCACAGACCACAGAAGGTCAAGTTTCACTGGTATTCTAAAGTATTTAACCTACACGTTTGGTAAAGGGATTTTTTGTAGAGTGTATGCTGGGCCTGGGCCTTCGATCGTCTGGATTCTCACTAGGCACAGAGATCAATCCCTTGACTCTTCATACTGTTGACTAAATTCCTTCAATTATCAATTGACTAACGGAAACGAGGAACGTTGTAAGGATTAGGAAATAGGAAATAGGAGGAAAGGAAAGGGCGACATGAAGAGCCAACTGACACTGAACTGAACTGTGTGTGACTGTGAAGGGGGATTGAGGGGGCAGAATGACGAAGAAAGAAAGAGAAATTGGAGCGCTGCTGAGAAGTCCATGACGTTATTTGAAATTAATCCTCCCACCAATTACGCAATTCCATCCATCGACAATACTGGCAACAGCGATTCAGCGTCAGATATGAATACCATGATCAATGATCCTTACTGTAAGGATCATGTGAATACTGACGAGACCTTCTTTCTTATCCTGTTTTCGCGTTTACAACGCTCGTGTAGTGGGATGTTTCTTGACCCTAAAATGTTGGTGCGCGTTGCAAACGAACGCGCGTTATTTAATGAGGAATTTTGATTTTGTTTACAAACACCTAGAACTATAAAAGTAATCTTTCCGTTTTCTGTATTCATCCTTCTCTAGAGTGTATGTCGAAACTCTTCAACTCAAAGACTTTTGAAACACTGTGTTCAATTTTACTACTTACATTTGGGACCACGTTTAACAACTTGTATGAATCAAAAAAATTCAGATATGAAAAATATTTAAAAAAAAAATTAATAAAAACACTTTTTCAATGTTTTGTCAGCTTTTTATGAAATCTTGACTCCCGACTAATTTAGCACTGAAGCTCGAATCGCAAGGAAATTCAAAACGAATCTAATCTAACGAATCTAAAAAAATTTGAAAACAAAGTTTTAAAAATTCGTTCAAATTTCACTTTTTCCTTCCCGAAATTTTTTTTTCGAAAAAGTTGTTCAAAATGCTCCCAACATTGTAGGCAAAAATTGGCTTAATTTTCTAAATTTTTCCAGGACAGTAGATCTTTCTGCCAATACTCTAATTCTTACTGAGAATATAAAGCGTTCAGATAAAAAAAAATATAGACAGGAAGGTAAAAGGCAGAGTACAAATTACAACTTTCCAATTCAGTTTTTGCCCCTCTAAAAAGTTTAACGTCGATGGTTTGAGACTCAAATCTCTACAATTTTAACATTGACAACTTTTGCGCGTTGTAAACAAATGCGCGTAGTTGGATAAAAATTCTTTACCTCCAATGCGAATCCCTCCGATCGGCTTACAAATTCTGCATGAATTTTTACTTTCCTGTTAAAACTATCACTCCAATATTCCAAAACTTTAACAACTGTGCAAAATGCCAAAATTTGTTTTAATTTTACTGTTTTCTATTTCCAATTTTCAAGGGTTGGAGGAGCGTAGCTCATGGGGAATTTGAATCACGTGTGTAAGTTTTCTGTGGGGGTCTCCTGTCCTGTCTAAACTTGAAAGGAGGAGCAACAGGAAAGGATGCAGGTAGAGGGGAAGGACAATGAGGGGGGTTGATGTTGAGATTTGACCCCGTTTTCCCCTAGATCAATCGAATCGACAACTGATCTCGGTAAATTCATTTGATCGCTTGGGTATTAATTGGTACAGATGATCCACTTTCACGCCTCGTGTAAAGTTCTCATGTGTCAAAACAATGCTTTTTCACAAAGAAAAACTAATGAAACGGAAACACATTTTTACTTTCTTCTTGTTCATTCATTCCATTCGGCTTCGTCTCATCAGCTGTTTTGCTCTGCTTCTTTCAGGCCAGAGGTCGGCGTTTGATCAGCGCTCCCGCTCCCGCTCCCACCCGCTCCCGCTCCCAAGCCTCTCCTCCCGCTCCCGCTCTTCTCCGCTCCCGCTCCCAA
>JAQIWD010001564.1:0-11936 GCA_034694825.1 Anurida granaria | reverse complement strand
TTTAAATTCCTCTACTCACCTGAATCTCGTCTTCGGAATGACTTCCTCCAATACTCACCGAATTCTCACTAGAACTATCAACCATGTTACTCATGTGCCGCAGTCGCTGAGTGTATTTAGTAGGAGGGTCAGGAATCAGGAGAGGAGACTCGACAGCCGCCGCAGCGTTGTTCCACATGAACTTTGTCAAGTTTGAAGTGAGGTAGAGACTCTGGAGGAGAAAAAAGATTGAGAATGTACAACAGTGTTTTGTAAAATTTTGTAGAAAATTGTCAGACTTACAGCTTCCGTATGGTCCTTTGGTTCCAGTTTGAGGAGCAAATCTCTCAGATGAACAACAAGTTCTGGATCAAAATTCCCAATGAGCAAAGAGAGGACGTCGTAGGCCGTTCTAGAGCAGTGCTTCAATTGTGCTGCTGCCCACATGATGTCAATGTGTTCCTTGCTAATCTTTCCTTCAATGGCCAAATAAGCGAGGAGAGTGTTACTCTGCTTGATCACCTCAACGTGGAGATTTGGACCAAACATATGCTCCATGATTTGGTTCTCAATCAACCAGAGGTTGAGCTGCTGATCTAAACTATCCGAATCCAGAATGTTGTCGGAGTTTAGGAGTTCGTTGAGTAGATTGACGTGGTTCGTGATTTGGGTTACTCCGGAGAGTCTCATGGTGAGAGTAGAGCTGAGGAAATATTTGAATGCGAGATCAAGTCCATCTCGATCGAAAGACAAGTGAGCATCAATCGGATCCTTCACAGCGGTCCAGATAAA
Organism: Anurida granaria; assembly: GCA_034694825.1. Classification (NCBI taxonomy): domain Eukaryota; kingdom Metazoa; phylum Arthropoda; class Collembola; order Poduromorpha; family Neanuridae; genus Anurida; species Anurida granaria. The sequence continues at coordinate 11,165 of JAQIWD010001564.1, read as the reverse complement.
TTCTGCAATAAAATTAAAAGTATTACCTCAAATGGCTTGACAAAAAGCAAAAACGGCTAGCTTGAAATTCAAAAACTCGTTGTTTACCGTTCATGTTCCTGGCCGACGTCGTTTTCAGTTCAGTGTCGACCAATTTGCTAAGATATGCCAACACGCTCACTCGAAATGGAACAAAGAAGTTTAGCAATGCTGGAAAATTGAGCCACACCTTGACCGTTGTAGTCAACCCAACAATCATGTTCGCGACGTGTAGCGGCAGTGAATCCGGAGTTTGATGTTTCATAAATTGTTGCAAAGCTACAAGTCCTCCCGTCTAAAACAACAAGTTTGCACTCGATGCGTTCATGATTCCATGTTTAACTGATGACGAAAAGTTAAGTTATAATTCTTACCTTGCAAAAGAGTGTGACATTTCGGTACAAGTAAGGAGATACTTCCGGTTCATTGAGTTCACAAAACAGTCCGAATGACTGAATTTCCTGTTGTGAGACTTCCTCTGCTCGCATCTGGGCATGTTGTTTGTAGGCAACATACGTAGGAAAGTTTCCCTGGAATACTTTGGCAATAAATTGAATCAACTTTTCCTTATCTTCAACGTCCCACAGGAGTTTCGGCTGCATTTCTTCCATAGGATCGGGCCCAGGCTCCTCTGACACGGATCTGGTACTCGCATCCTCTACAGCCGGGACACTGGCGACGTCCTCAAGTTTCCCCTCAGCAGTAACAGCTCTATTCGCATGATAGTGCTTCAGAATTTCTACAGCGACCACAATCAAAACTTGGAGAGCCCAGTTGTAGCGTTCAAAGTTCTTGCAATCCCGGAAACAACAGTTGCACTGGCGTTGAGTCCATGACTGCATGTACAAAATCACAGTCTCAATCTCTTCCCGACTAATGTTGATGTCTTCTATTGTGTTCAAAGGTGTTCGCTTTGCGTCATCTGAAAACAATGAGAGAAAAAATTCAAATATTGTAATAAATGACCGCAACCTTAAATCAAATCTAACGTACATGACTGCAACAGTGATGTGAATTCCATGCAACAATCGCATATTTTTCCGTTTCCCATGATGACTACGACGACAGCCGTCGTGCGGAGGAGGTACGGGAAGTTTAACTGACGACGTCCTCGATATCCTTTCTTCACATCCCTTAGTTTTCACAAATTCCTCTTGGCACACGTAATGTAATCGGCAAAGTAAGTTTCTCTGAAAAACAAAAACAATGGTAAGCCGACAGTCAAACGGTTAACACGAGTATAGTAATGTTACACTACGTCTGACAGTCGTATTGCAACGGCGATTTAGTGATTAAAACGTTGGTAATAAATAATAATAAAGAGGTCAAAGAATGGAAGACAAGGCAATCACGCAACGATAACCCGGTTGTATACTGGAATGTCAGGTGGTCGCTCAGGAGTTAATGGAGACGACAATGAATGGAAGAACTAACCATGGGCTAAGAATAATGATGAATTGAAACTCCTTACCTTACCTTTCACCTTTCTTAGATTTCGAATCCCGAACTTTTGTTTTTGTGAAGAAGTTAAAATTATTGCCTAAAAAAACTTCTGACGGACCCCAGGTGTCAGAATAAACTGCGCCTCAATTTTCTCCCCCGCTTCTGGAAAATAATAATCTTCCGCACCCCTGCGAAGTGATGAGATTTCTTCCCTGATTGAACACGTTTAAAAAACATCCGCTTGACAAATATAATTTTAAAATTTGTTGCCAAAGTTTGGGACCGTCAGTGATAGAAAAATTGCACACAGAAAAAATACATTTTCTAGCAAAGTTAAAAATCAAGGATAACATACCACCAGTACTGCAAAATCTAAAATAAATAAATAAAGCAATCCTTAAAAAGTCACTGGCGAAAATGGCTAGGCCCATCGCGCGCGTGCTTACTTTGACACCTCTGTCAGGTTAAAACTAAAACGAAACATCTTGAAAACGCAAGAAAAGGGGGAGGGATCAGAGCGCGGCATTTTATTTCAACTATTGAGTGGGCGGTTGGAATTTCAAACTTTGCATCTTGTCACCGAGCCCGGTGAGCGCAGATGCGCTGCGGTGGATGGAAGCTTAAAAACTCCGAACTCTGAATTTGCCAGATGATTTCCCCTTTGTCTCCCCAACTTGCCACATTTTGTTCCACCAGATTCCTTACCGACCCTCAGAGGAAAGTACGGTAAGTTGTACAATCAACTTTCCCGCCCGCGTTTAAGCTTTTTTAATTAATTCATAATTAATAATTATTAATGGTTTGTTTACAGGATTTAAGTAAACAGCATTGGCATTCTGAAATAAAGTATTTATGGGCAAATAATTTATGAAATTAAGCCGTAACCTATGATTTGGATCAAATAATTATTAGTTCACAGCTTTTCAGTAGGCTTGAGGCTACATAAACAAAAGTATGTATAAATAAAATAACTATTTTGTCAAGAAAGGTGAAAAGAAATGGAGAAGATTACATTCAATAATAATTAAAACATGTGTAGAGATTTCAATAATTTACGTTAACTAAGCTAACGTAGTGGAAGTGGTAGCAGGTTTGCTAGCCGCTGCTGCTTCCTTTTCCCGCTTCTCACGTTCTCTCTCCCGTTTCCGGATTCTTTTCTTCTTCCGGTCATAGACGCTGAGTTCAGTCTTGAGCTCCTTATACTTCTCTCGGAGGGCAGTCATACTTGCTTGGACAATGTCAACTCGCTCTTCAGATGACATGTCATCCGCTGAAACGATAAATTTAGAATATCATTCAAGGTGTCGGAATGTTACTCGAGGGGAGCTTTTGATGAGGGATGAGATCCCAAGCAAAATAAAATTAAACTTACAGAGTTCCGGAATAAAGTTGTATTTGTCAGACCGCGGTGGTTTTCCCAAGTTGACAGGAGGGTGTGGAGGGGGCATTCGTCCATAATCTGTATCCAATCCTAAACAGCAAATGAGATACGATGTTTTACATTATGCGAATTTGCGTTTAGTTGGGTCTTACGTCTTATCGATGATCTGTGACTTCCTCTGTAAGATCGTGGCGGAGACTCGCACTCATCCGGTGACTGCTCTCGGCCCAACCTCCGCTTTCGTGGTGAAGATGATGGGCTCCTACTTCGCCTCATTCCACGATCGGACTTCTCATAAGCTGTTCCTCTGTCACCGTACTTTTGTTCTTCCTCATCAGAGCTCGAATTGTCTAAAAACGGGAAAAGAAAAATTACCATCCAAGTGACCGAAATTGTAAAAATGGAGGTCACTACGACTTACCGTCCGGAATGTCTCCAGATTTGAGAAGGCAGTCGATACTGTCCGTGTCCGAATGTTCCTTGGATTTACTGTTTTCACCACTAGCCGAAAGGTGCTCTCCCTCTCCCCTGACAACACAATTGAACACAAAATTAGACCATCTGGAGACAGTTTGAGTGCGACATGCTGGACAGTAGCTGACTTACCCCCTAGGAGATCCTGTTGAAATACTGCTACTCGTTGACTTTGGCTGTGGTGAATTCTCAATCGGATTGTCCTCACCCTCTGAGGGATATTTAGGCGGTGTCGTTTCCTTCGGCGGTACTTGTATTTCCGATTGTTGGAGTTGCAGCGCATCCCTGGAAACTGCGCTGAAAGCTCCTCTCTCTGGAATTTGGAGTAGGGGAGGCGGAACTGTCCCTTGGCCTTGAAACGTGTCACTCGGAGGGGATTTCTCACTACCCATAGGGGAAGCCTGGACTTGGACCTTCTCCGGTGGGTTTGGAACGATAACAGAGAAAATGCTCTGATTGATGACACTCTCGGCTCGACTTACGGCTTGGGCTGTGGTCGGTGATGAAAAATCAGTAGGATTGTTGTCGTAATCAAACGAAAAGTCCTTGGGTTCACTTCCAGGTGTGGGGCTCCCAGGAATTTCCTCTTCACACAGCAAGGAGTGACAAGATTCTTCTTCGGGGGCGGGCATTTCCACAAGTGGTGGGGAGGAACCTTGGGCCTCAATGTCCACAATATTCGTGTCCAGTCCACGCAGCAAGGCTTTGGGCTCACTACTTGAGCCTTCAGCTTTAGCAGCATCAGAAATTGACCCTGCCTGATCTTGCATAGAACTTCTAAACGGGATGAATGGTTCTTCTTGCTTCTTCACAGGGTCAGCGGTGGTTATACCTTGGGCAACTTGTGATGGTGTGGTGGACGTTGGTAGCAAAGTAGGCGGTAGCGCAGTGTCTCGAAATCCTTGTTTTCCTTCTGAACCCACGAAACATGGTTTCTCCTGGGATTTCCCTGGAGTTGGCAAAGGGGTGATTTGGACTTTTCTAACAATGACTGACTGTTGCTTGGGGACAGCAGCCGGCGATTGGACAACTGACTTTTTGATCTTCATCGGTTGCTCCACCCGAGTGTATTTTCCAGACACAATTTTATTTCCTGGGGAAGTTGGTCGCTTCTCCATGGCCAACTGAACTTTCACAATTGGCGTCACTTTCGTCCCTGAACTTTGGGCTTGAGCCTTCTTTGGTATTGGTTGAGATGAGCTTGGAGGTAGATTGGACGATACAGCTGCAATTGTTGTTGATACTGTAGACGACCCTTGCCCTAACACCTTTGTGGAAGTTGACACCTGGCTACCTTGCAACGTTGATGACATAATTGAAGTCTTTGGAGCATAGACGTGTCGTTTTTTCTGTTTCCGGTTGCTCTCTTCATCTGAAGATTCTGAAGATTCAATAAACTTTTGGCTTTTGACCCTTCGACGCTTCTTTATCCCTGTGGAACCACTTTGCAGGGCTATAGCAGAAGGACTGGCAGAGTTAGAGGCTCGGATTGGTAAAATGCCGGAAGCAGCTCGAATACGAGCAGTTGGATAAGAGGCCAGTTTCGGTCCTTCCACAAGTTTTGGCCGGACCGTTGGAGTGGTCGTGGTTGTAATTAGAGTCACGATTGCGGAGGATGCAGTAGTTACAGGCTCACATATCACTTGGGGATTCGCTAAGGTGAGCTTCGGAATCACTTCAGTCAACGGCGCTGATTCCTTTTCAGGTAGGACCTTTGCAGTGGAAGTGGGTATGAGTGGCGCTTGGGGGATAATCTGCACCCGTGGCGGGGAAACGGTGCTGGTGGTCGTTGGTGATTGGAATAAAATCGTAGAAGTAGGTGCTGCAGGATTTTTGATCAGAATGGGACGTTGTGACCGGACTGGAACAGAAATTGTGATTGGCGTTGTGCTTCGAATTGGTACTGGAACCTAAAACAAAACAAAATCAATTAATTAACGCATCTGAATTAATTTTTTACCAGCGAACAACTTGGCATTTCGCAGTTTTTTTTTTAAGTTAAGTACACTTACAGTGATCGGAGTCGTAGTTCTGATTAGTGCAGGAGGCGTAGGGCGAGAGACAAGTGCTGGGGGAGTTCCTGTTATTACTTCCTCCATGACTGGTAGTGCTGTTCGCAGGATTGGGCCCTGCAGAACCGTCGCAGGTTCTGTCGCTGACTCTTCTTTCTTGGATTCATCGGGAGGTTTGTCACCTCTCTCAACGGTTGAGACTTTCGCCTCTGATTCCTTAACCAATGGAATTTCAATTTTCTCCACCTCGTTCTCCGACTTCTGAACTAGCCGCGGCTCCTTTTCAGTTTCCTTGGGTGACGATGACGACTCATGGCTCTTGGCCTCTTTCTCCTTGGCAGCAGCAATAGACTCGGGCTCATTCCGTACAACCTTCTCCACTAGGATAACTTCATCCTGCTCCTTCTTTTCCTCTTCAATCTTGGTCGGAGCGACATATTTCTCTTCCTTGAAATCATAAACGTCCGATTTGGTGTTCTCCTCGGTGGTAGAACTTGATGGTCCCAGAGTAGGAAGTATGGAAGGTAAGGATATCTTGACCATTTTGTCAATCCCTTTCATCTCTAGTCGAAGTTTGTTGATGTCAATGACCGGTGTAGTCTCCTCCGGTACTTTCTCTTTTTCTTCTTTTGAGAAATCCAAAATATCTGGGCTTGGGACTCGTTTGCTCCAGTCAACATTCCCGGGGTCGTAAATTTTCTTTGGTTTTCTAATCCGCTTTGGAGATTTTGCCTTCTCTTCAGATTCCGATGAGTCACCGCCACTGTCTTCTCCTGAAAGCGCTGATAGAGAGAAAGAAAACAAAATTAGCTAAACGGAGAAGTCTAATTCACGCATAAAATACGCATTGGGAGGCGCTGAATGAATTATAGCAAGCAAACCTGCCAGAAAAGCCAAGCAACAACCTAACTTACCTCCTCTCTTTCGAGTGTGTCGCTTTGCCGCTGTTGCGTCTCCCTCGCTCGACAATCGTTTCCTACGAGTCCCGGCTGACTTACTTCTGGTCGTGGATGGCGAAGACGGCTTCAATTTCTTCCTCACCGCCTTTCCTGCCACGGGACCTTTAAATGTTCCCGAGTCACTCACAGTGCCTTCTGATGTCGTCGAGCTAGGACCTCGACCTAAGAGTAGGGGAGCGTTAAGACTTCTTTAATTCAAGTTTAGTTTAATCCTCATTAGACTTTCTTACCTTGTGGAATCGACGTGACCTGTTCTGTCCTGAGGCTCAGGTTCTCAGCGACACGATACCGCGGGATCCACTCATCATATCGATTGTTCCATCCGGCATAGTGGACAAAGAACAACCCCTGCTTCTCGTTGACATCCACCACCTGGTAACATAAAGTTAGCTGTAACTAAAAATGATATGCGAGACGAATGAATCAACTTACCTTTGCCTCGTATTTTTTTCCCTCCGACTCCTTCCCGTAGTAAACGCTGAGTTTGTCACCCATTTGGACCTGAACGTCCTTCCCAATGAACTCGCGACCTGTTGGATATTCCTCCGGCGTTAGCACAGGTTCCGGGATTTCCTCCTTTTCGGTCTTTCGCTTGTACTTGCCCCTTCCAGACATTCGTTTTATAGGGGAAGCAGATGGGGACGGGATTGGAGAGGGAGGAGGTGGAAGTTCTGGCGTGGGGACCACCGGTGGTTCCTTGTCTTCTTTCTCCTTTGTGGCAGGAGCCCTTCGCTTCTTCATGGGAGTCACCGATTTCTCCTTTTCTTGGGCTTCGTCTTCCTTGGTCCGCTGTCGACTTTCCTGTCGACTTCGAGCTCGTCGTGGTGGCGACTCTTCAATTGCGGCCACTTTCCTCACTTGAACTTCCTCGACCGGAGCTGAAGGAGGTGGTGGTGACGGTGGGGTTACCGGCGGGGGAGGGAGCACTTCCTCGATTTCAGGCGTTACCGTCGTTTCCTCTCTAACTTCCTTTGGAATACCTTTCGGTTCCTCTCTAACTTCCTTTGGAATACCTTTCGGTTCCTCTTTCTTTGTCTCACGTGTAGAACTGCTGGAGGCATGGCGATCCCGGAACATGATTCTATTAGACCTGGATGAACTGGAGGAGCTCCCAGCTGCAATTAAATTGCAACCCAGCTTACGAGTCATTTCTTCAAAGCTGTGAATATATCTGAAACGAAGTAACCAACGAATTAGGCGTTATTAAATTCAGGTGTCGATGATTCTTAAGGGAACTTACTTTTTGTATCCCTGTCTGACAAGGTTGATCGTAGAAGTAGTGGGCATATTTCCAAACCCCATTTTCACCGTGACATCCTTCCATTGGCTGGAATTGGTGACTTTGTTATACCCGCCTCTTCCGATGACAATTTTGTACAATTTGTGGAGATCAAGATCCCGGTTGCAAACGACGGGTACTTTGTTTATAGGAGTACCATACTCTTCCATGTACTTGTACAGCTTGGCAACAAACAAATCCTTTTCTTCCGGCTGGACTTCTTCCTCAGATTCCTGGAAACGATTTCCATCGTGATTTATAATAATTTTACTAATTAACTTTAAGTAACTAGTCGTGTTGTTACTTTACCTCTGCTTCTGATGCCTCTGGATCCTCGGATGGTTCGGATGATGGTTCTGCAATGGGTTCGCCCACCGCAGAGAAGAGAACATTCTTGTCCCAATGTGCCGGGAGCTCATTCTTGTCAATAAATTGAACCGCCTTCTCAATTGCTGAAATTAGTCAGGAAAACATAAATGTAAAGACAAGCACAGCTTGTTGCATGAAACAGTTGAAAAGGAATCTTGAGCCCCTTATTACCTGTCTTGAGTGCAACGGAATTTGCATCATTCTTCAAGCCATGGCTATCTTTGGAGAAGCTCGTGATTTCTTTCTTTGGGACCGTGTAACTGAGCAAAAAGGAAAGCAAGAATTACATTTATGCCCCAGCTCATTGGTTGTTTTTGTGTATAAATAAAACGCACTTACTATCTTCCATCTCGAAATGAGCGTACGAGGTATTCATCTTTTGTCCTGATTTTCACAGTCTCCTGAGCTGAGGGACTCACAATCATACCCGGAAACCAACTGTCTTTTCCTTTCTTATTTTTGTCCGTGACTTCGACGCAGACAACTTTCCCAATATCCACGTCACCGTCGTCCTGATTAAATCGTTTCTTCCCTTTCTTACTTGGTGGTAAACTTTCGTCATCACTGCTCTCGTCGCCCTCGATCAATTCGTTGGATCTGAATTCAAGGCACAGCAAGAGTCTCAATGGTGAACCCGGAATTAAATCAATTAATAAGCTAATTAATTAAGGCGACTCACAATGCATCTCCCCTCCTCCTCACATTCCTTCTTCCTCCAACAACAGGATTACTGAAATGCTCCGGGTGCGTCAGTGGTAAATGATCCAGGGTGTCACTTTCGTTAAAATGTCGCCCACTCTTGAGACAAAGGGCTGAACGACGCAGCGTTGTAATATCGCCATCATCGAATACAACAGTGTACTGGCTACAGTCCTGGATTTTGTTGATTACAGCCTCAATGTAAGCATTCTTGTCAGGGTGTCTTGCTTCAACGTTGGCTCCAACACGGAGACTTCCTTTGATTTGGTCATCAGACAGAAGAACAGTACCAAGGCCAGATTTAAAGGTCACCTAAGATTTAAACAAGGCGTTTTAGTATCAAAATACCATAAATGCATGCACGGTGGCTTGTAGAACGGTTAGATTACTAAAAACATTACCTTGCATTTCACCACTCTTACAACTTTCCGGATCTTTGCTTCACAGAATGCTCCCTTGTATTTTGCACTGACCTCCGTCCCTACGGTCAAGTATGGGGGATCACTTTCTTGCTAAAAAAAGAAGTCTTACTGTAAATATTCCAGTAACCAGTAATGGAAACGAAAAGTAAATTACCATTTCATGCAGCTTCCTTCCTGATTGATCAAGTATTCTGAAATCTTAACTTTGCACGGATAAGAACCTTTTAATCAAAACAAAATTAATTTCGAAATCCACAACAAATGACGAACGGTAAACAACGGTACGGTTGTTGTTGAATGAAATGAAATTCCTTTTTCCTTCCCTCAACATTTCAAGTTTGACTTGGTGGATTCTCCGCTTTTCGACTTTCTCTCATCATCCCCACCAAAAGGCCAAGCACTGTCGTAGTTGTCATGTCGTGACATGTTCCAGTTCCATCTCCCTCCCACGGTCACGGTCCGCCGCCGCCGCGGTCTTCTCAATAAAATTCACGTTCCAAAGTCCACGAAATACTCGCATGTCGAACTAAAAGTAATCTAGTTAATCTTGGATATAGTGTTTTACTATTACAGGATTTACGAGTTCACGACATGTAATTCTTCCTCGACTCGACAGGCTTCACTCAAACCTCCTGTTTGGATTTGTTCTCAGGAACCAATTAGCTCATCTTGTATTACGTCTCACTTTCAATTTATGACAACAAATGTGGTGTAATTTGCACGGTTTAATTAATTCGGTCAATTTACACAGAAAAGCTAAAGTTAAACCGGAGGTTGAATACTTGAACCTTGATTAATGAAAAGATGAAAGGCAAAGAAATGTGATCCATCCAGCAGCGGGATGAATTTGACCTCTAGGTCTGGAAACTAATTGTCGTATGAAGATCCTCCAGGATAGTATTGAGCTCATCATCCTCAAATCGACCCTCCAAGCTTGGAACCAAGGCTTTGGCTTCCTCGACAGAATCCGGAACAAGATTTGCCAAAGATACGAGCTCAAACTTGTGAAGCTTCTTCTGCATCAATGACCTTCGAATAGAAAACACAAATTAGTATTATTCAGATTTTTTAGGTTCACGAGTCTAATAAACTACGATTTGTATCCGGGAAATATGATTTGGCCTTCGGCTCGGCTCCAGAATCCTTGATCTATCGCCTTGATTATATACCTTAAGGATATTATTCCAATGTCTGTTAAGTGTTAGTAGTTATTTACCCGCGAATAGCGCAAATTGCTTGATTGCTCTTCAACTTCCCAAAGCGTCGACAGTACTCCTTAGTTTTCTGGAAAATATCCGGGAGAGCCTGTTCGTTCTCTGCAATTTCATTTTGTTGACTTCTGTGCTCCAACAGAAGACCAACTTCGGATATCAAGAGAGCCTCGGCGGTATCGAACTCTGGAATTTAGAAAACAGTCATGTTCATGAATGACAAATGACATGTTTGCATATTATAAGCACAGACAACAAACAGAGATTGATTGATTACCCTTGGGGAAGAGTAACTCCGTTGTATCTTCATCCGGCGCATCCTGATTGTTGTTGGAACTTCCTGTTGCCATTGTCCTCAAAGGTCACCGAGCACTCGTGAGTCAAGTATTCTACGATTAACAGTTCACAATCAGCATAATTTATTAGAAGTCTTACTCCCCATTCCCCATCTCTTACTGTTGTTGAGTTTGGTGATCTTTCTGACTCTTCCAAAGGCTACTAGATGGCGCTGACTAGATGGGGCTGAAGTCAAGGCAGTTTCGAGCATTAGTAAGCACCATTGCACAAGCGTTTTAGCAATTGTGACCGAAATTAATTCGAAAATCTTTCTTAGGTAATCCTGTTCAATTCTTAAATGGACCACATTGATCGGAGGGTTGACATAGGACAGGTTTCACACAAGTTTAATGGATCAAAGGTCCAAGTAAAAAACAAATGAAAGGAAAACCTTTTTTTTGCCCCCAAATTTGTCAACCACACGGGTCAAGGTTAATTTGTTGCTGTCAGTCAATGTCAGCCACATCCAGTCAATCAAATTAGTATCCTTCCATCTCTTTATTTGACCGGTACTTGGATCTTTTGCAGAAATTAGGAAATCCCACTACGGAATTCCAGCCAC
>JAQIWD010001563.1:0-11937 GCA_034694825.1 Anurida granaria | reverse complement strand
TGGGTAAAAGATTGGGATTCCACTTATGGGATACCCACGTTTGGGTAAAAGATCGGGATTCCACTTATGGGATACCTACGTTTGGGTAAAAAAGGTCGTCGTAGATTGGGTTTGAGAAAAGCTCGCTTCCACTTATGGGATGCCTGGGGTAGGTTTGAGAAAATCTATTTATAGTGGCACAAACACACTCACCTCCTTTCTACTGGAACAATGTTGCATCTGATCCAATAATGGTAATTACGTTCAGGCAAAAATTAGTGTGGAAGGGGTGGGAAGTTCTCACCCTTGACTTTGTTCCTGGGGGAAAAGTGGAGAGAGGGAATGTCAATTTTAATTAGTTTAAGTATTAATTGAATAATTTGTTTTTGTATTTTAGATACAAAGAATAGTGTTGGGTTGGTGGGTTGTATTGATGAAATTGCTCACAATGCCATTGCAGTCTATTGGAATCCCATGGAGAGCTCTGGAAAGGTAACATTCAAACCATCTAGGTATAATTGTTCCAGAATTGAAAATTGGGTTTGTTATGTTTTTCCAGATCAACGTGGCTGTCCAGTGTCTAAGCACAGACTTCAGTAGTCAAAAAGGGGTCAAGGTACGGAAAGAAGCGACATGGCGACATAGGGACCATGATTAGATTCTATAAATTATGTGTTTTTGTGTGCAGGGTCTCCCACTCCACCTTCAGATTGATACGTATGATGACCCAAGGGACCCCAACTGCCCCATTGCACACCGAGGCTACTGCCAAATCAAAGTATTCTGTGATAAAGTAAGGACATTAAACGCTTCTAGCGTTTTAGAATTGTTGCGTAATTGATTCTCTTTGTGGCCTCCAATTGAAGGGTGCTGAGCGAAAGACGCGAGATGAGGAACGGAGAGCAGCCAAGAGAAAGTTGACTGCGAATGGAAGAAAGAAGGTGGATGACCTCTACCACACGAGTACAGAAAGATCCGAATTTTATTCCATGAGTGACCTCACGAAACCTCCAGTACTCTTTACCCCCGCAGAAGACATTGATAAGGTCACCCACTGCTCTCTTTATCATTAAAAATATTATTCATCTCAAGAATTCTGTTGACTTTAACTGTGACCTTTTGTTTCTTCCCCCCACAGTTGACCTCACTGGAGCTCCATGGATTCTACAGTACGCATAGCGAAGGGTCTGAGCAGTCTGCCACGTGAGTCCCTTCAAATGGAAATGAATCCCTTAGAAGGCAAAGGGAAAGAGGAGAGAGAAGAGGGATGGTGCCTTTCTTCCTTTCCACTTTCCTCCACTTCTTCCTTTCTTCCTTTAATTTCTGAACCACCACTTGTGTTAATTGTAGTAAACTGCGTAGAATTCCCTCTCCTTTAATTACTCCATTAATTGAGTGAAGAGTAAGGAAGTGATTGGTGGTTGGTCCGTTTTCAGTCTTGGAGGAAATCCGGATGAGAGGCTACGGATGATGAGGGGGAGTGGACAGGACTCACCCCCTCGGAGCCCACCCCACCTCGCCCAGACCCACCATCCAGGGTCACAGGGTCAAGGGACGATCCTTAAATTCCATCACAACTTCCCACCAGACTCACCACCCTCATACATCCGACATACGAATACCCTCGCCACGTTTAACCCGATGAGTTCTCTGGTGGGCCCACCTGGCCCCACTACGAATGGAAACTCCAACTCCAATTCCCCACCCCCACCTCCACCCCCCACTCACCAACCAGTCTCTGTCATCTCAAAGTAAGCAAAACAAAATACACTAAATTAATCAACTAATTAATATATATATTAATTAATACCCCCCAATCAACCCCCAATTCTTCCCAGGAAACTTTACTTTCACTTTCTTCGTCTTCCTTCGCCAGGGTGGAAGGGACAAGCAAAGTTTAGGTCAAGGGTCGCCAGTTTCCTCTTCTTCTGGCTTTCCTTTGGAGTTCTTTATTATGAGTTCTTTATTAGGTGGCTAATTAGAATCCAAGTAGAAGCAATAGATTGGTGGATTAGCTTTTAGATTTTAATTTAATATATTTTAATTTAATATTTACAATTAAATGGGATGGGAGTGAATGGGAATGAATGAAGAAGAGAGGACTTAAACTTGGATTCTTCCCAACAGTGGTGAAAAGAGGAAGGAGGATGACTCATCTCTCATAAGGATGGATCTCTCACTCTCTCAGTCGGATCCAGAGGTCAGGAGGTCAAGTGTGGGGAAGCGGGGGAGTAGTGATGGGAGGAATGGTCATTCGTCGTCCGAGAATTCCGACAACGACCGAGTCTTCCCGACCTCCCCCTCCCCATGCTCCTCCCTGAAGCGGATGAGACTCCTCCCCCCACCCTCCCAGAGACTCATGATCTATGTGAGGCAGGAAGGAGAAGACGTTTTCACCCCTCTTCATCTCGTCCCACCCTCACGGGAAACACTCCTCAAAGCAGTACGTCACTTTCACTCCTCTTTTCATTATTCAAATAGACTACGTATTAATAACCTAAGGTCAATCTAACCTAAGGCAGGGCATAGGTGAATAAAGTAAAAAGTAAAAAGTAAAATTAGGAAAAGGAGTCCCTCCTTGACCACCGAGAGATCAAGGGAAGAGAAGTGAAAGTAAAGTAAAGTTTCCCTCCCCGAAGGTCAAGGAAGGGGTCCCATCTGGTCCCATTGTAATCCGCCTGTTTGTATTTTTCAGTTGGAAGAAAAGTGCGAGATCTCTCTGGAATCTCTGAGGCATCTCTTCAAGAGGAATGCAAAAGGGTACTTCTTAATTATTACATTAATTAATTAAATGGGATGACTAATTCAGTGTTCATTCATTAATCCTGGGTAGAATTCTTGCCAAAGTGGATGATGAGATGCTGCGACATTACTGTCACGAGGACTCTTTCCTCTTACAAATCAGTAGGGAAGGAGAGGCAATGGACATCACACTCACGGAAGAGACCAATGACACGCTCTCATCATAACTCATCAATTACTCAATCAATGAATTAATTAAATTAATTAAATTAATTAAATTAATTATATCCACTCATTGCCAAATATGGAGACGGATCCACGGAAGAAACTTTACAGAGTGGCCACAAACAATTACAACTTATAATTGTATTTAGTTAATTAATTAATTATAAGGGTAGTTGTATAATTAATTGTAAGCTGGGGATTCACTCATTTAGGATTCACAAAAGATGAAAAGTGCCTACAGAATGCTCAAACCAACTGTACTTAAATTCGTTCAATCTAGATTATGGGAAGGGTCTATATATTAGTATATTAGTTTAATATACTTTAGATTAAGTTAATTTAATACGGTCCCTGTAAGGTCAAACATGTATAATGCATTTCCTTAAATGTACTTAAAATCCTTAATTAATTAATTAGTTGTTAACGTAGTAATTTAAATTAGACTGTGATCAACGGAATTTTCCAAAACAAGATGAGCTTCCATAATTTGTACTTTTCTTGATCTGATTTTAGATGAATTTAGATGAGAGTCTACTAAGGGAACATGGTATGAAATCCAATGCAAATGAAAAGGATCAACTGACCTTTGACCTGTTTCTATAATTACTCCGATGATACTCACCCTCCCTTAGAAATTTCATTACTATCGAGCTTCTCCCAAATCTCTCCTTACTCTCTGTTACAATAATGTTAATAATTTAATTAATTAATTGAGGAATCTGGATGAAGATGTTGAGTAGTATTATATTAATAACCTAATTAATTAATTAACTATGCTCATACTGTGCTCTCATTCCCTTTGTATACTCTCCTCCATTCCATTGAATTAGCTTTACTCCCTTCCTCCCCCCAGTCCACTTGGGAATGGAAATGTGAGTCTTTGGTGCCTGGTGTCGGAACTTAGGATTAGAATTGTTTTAATTAATTATTAAATTAATTATTAAATTAATTATTCTTAGTTAATTAATGATTCTTAATTGTAGATTTGTGGTTGTTCAATGAGATGACACAAAAGAAAGGCCAAAAGATATTAATCCTGTACATAGTGAATTATCCCTGGGTCAGAATGAATTTCAAAAAGTTAACTGGAAAAGGAATTTAACTGGATATGTCCATGGCAAATAGTGAAAGGTCAAGGGTTAAGGTTGATGAGGAATGGATACTTAAAGGATGACATGGACATTAGTATATAAGGTCAGATAGGAAGAGTGCCATGACATGACATGTCTTCAATCTATTTTTATTCTCTAAAATACAATACACACATTTGTTGAGAACATACAGGAATTCATTGGCATCTTTCATCTTTTTTATTCAATTTTCATCAAAATATGAATGAAACGAAGGTCAAAGGGAAAGTTCATCCCTTTGTTGCTTGGTTTTCTTTTCCATTTTTGAAATTCCACTTTCAATTTTCTTGGGATGTTTCCAGAAGGTGTTAATTCCAGAAGGTGTCATGTCAATGGAATTCCAACTCCAAGGATAAGGAATGTCGCATTCCTTTAGGTTAGCGACTGGGCAGAGAAAGTGAGGGATAAAACTTTTGTCTTCACTTCGCCTTTGGCCTTCTTGCAAAAGTGAACAAAAGGATCTCCAATTTAGAATGCCACGGGGAGTAAAATCTTCTTCAAAATCCGGTGGAGGAGGTCAAGCTCAAGGTCATTCACACGGAAAGTCAAAACCAAGGTACGCAGACAAGAAAACTGCAAGGAGGGATCGTCGGAGTAGTAAATCAGCTGATGCGAATGGGGAATTCACGAGTGAGTGCTGCAATGTGGACTTGGACAAGTTGACCCTTGAAGACACATCCACGGAAGAGTCATCAGAGGAAGAGCAAGATGGGGCAGGGGGTACCAGTACAGGTAAAGTCATAGGTCAGGACAGAAATAACGTAAAATCTAGTCCCTTTTCCTCATGAAATTGAACTTGAATTAAACCATACATCTTTTATTTAAAACGTTTTTGTTAATGATTTGATTCCAGTGGCTCCTTTCCCAGTTGGAATGTGGGATCTCCAGCAGTGTGACCCCAAGAAGTGCACTGGAAGGAAACTTGTACGATTCCATATGACCACTCTCCTCAAACCTGCACAAAAGTTTGGAGGAATCGTACTTGACCCCTTGGCCAAACAGGTATGATTTTGGCCATGACAGGTATGATTCCAAAATTGAACTATTTGATGAAGTAATTGCGTATTTAATTGAAGGTGTTAAGTGGAGGGGATGTGAGTGTGCTGGAGAGTGGTGGGATTGCAGTGATTGATTGTTCATGGGCCAAGATTCCAACAGACGGTGGTGGGATTTTGAGGCAGAAACCAACGCATGGTCGTCTCCTTCCCTTCCTCGTCGCTGCAAATCCAATTAACTTTGGTAAACCTTACAAACTCTCTTGCGTCGAAGCCATTGCAGCCACCATGTACATTTGCGGTAAATTCCTTGACCTTTCTTACTAAGCTACTCTCTCCATTTCCTAATGATCTCTTTCAACATTCCAGGATTCCGTGACCTTGCCGAGACTTATTTGAGCAAATTCAAATGGGGACCGACGTTCCTGACTATGAATGGAGATTTCCTGGAAGGTTATTCTAAGTGCAGAACATCGGAGGAAGTACTGAGGGTACAGGATGAGACCCTGGAACGCCTCAGGGCAGAACAACTTGCAGCCAAAAGTAATAAACTCCACTTAAGATTTATGATACCATGTGACCCCACTTTTGACCTCCTTTCTTGTTTCCTTAGATGTGATTGACCTACCACCAAGTGAATCATCAGAGTCAGAAGAATCCCAAGTAGAAGATCCACCCACTTGACCCCTCAGCCATTTATGTGAATAATTATTAAAAGTATAAAAAAAGATTCTTGGCATCCCTAGGTCAGTCGGGGTTAATTTTCTATTTGGAGAGCATCAGTCTCCTTCCGCTCTCTCTCCACTGCCAAACCCATCCCTTCAAGGAATTCGGGTAAGGGACACTTTTCCCTTCTCACGAAATTGGCATGAGTTAGGAAAGGAATCTTCCTCAGCGTCCTCCCACTCATCACTTGACTCTTCCTAAAATCAACAAATAACAAAATTGAACAAAATAAAACAGGATTCCTTCTTGTCTTGAGAAAGATGATGAAAAAACTAACGTTGCAATTTGGAAAAGTGTTTTGACGTTTGGGTCAAGAGAGGATTCATCTCCGTGTTGAGGCAAAGGAACTTCTGACGCAATGATCCCAACCTAAGGGAAAATTTTAACTGAATTAGTTTAGAAGAATGCCGATTAAAGTTAAATTTAAATTGAATTGTTAATCCACCGTACCCTTATGAGTTCATTGAGAGAGGAAGCGTAGATTTGGTAGACGATGGGAGGAGGTGGTGGACCCACGTAGATTTTCAAATCAGCACGATCTACAAAGGCAACATCAATCGAGCCCACAATGTTCGATGTCGTCAGGATCATCACATTCGGATACCTACACATTTGAAGCAGAAAATAGTCAAGTTTCAACAAATTGGAGGTTAAAATTCATTCCTCTATGGACATAAACCTACCTATTAATCCTGTCAATTTGTGTCAGGAGAGCATTGACAGCTCGTAGGGAGTCCGCAGGCTCATTTCCTGCTTCAGCCGAACGGCGACATTTGGCCAGACTCTCCACTTCGTCAATTAGAAGAAAGACAAGGGCCTTTGGATCTTGAATGAGTTGATGGATCTTTTCAAACATTTTCATCACCAGTTTCCCACTCTGGAAACAGGGAAGTAATTGAGTCCAAATTTATGATTAATCCCAACTGAGTGTCCCTTACCTCTGAGAACCATTTGGAGAAGAGACTGTGGCTGTTAATTTCAATTAGTTGACCATAGGCGTAGCGCCCTGAGAGACGAATGGTGGCCTTCTGCGCAAGTGCCTTGCAGAGAGATGTTTTCCCTGAGCCTGGTGGACCATGGAGGAGAATGACCTTGTTAAAGGTGATCAATGTACTACTTACGCCCCGTTCTGAGAAGAGCAAGGCACTATGGACATACTCCATCAACTGAAAGAAGGAAAATGGGACCCTTAGCAGTTGTGTTCTATTGACTAGAATACTTTCATCAATCCAAGTAACTTACGCGAGTCTTGATGTCCGATTGGAAAAAGAGAGAATCCCAGTGATGTTCGAGTGATTTGGATGGGAGGATCCAAGAGTGTGAAGCTGGAGAGTCACTTCCTTCTTCCTCATCATCATCCATGAACTCCTCCTCCTCTCCTTCCTTACTCAGCTCAAAGACATGAACATGGAAAGTGAACTCAAGCTCCTAAAAGGAATTACTTTTACTAACAATGACATGGATCTGATTAGTTGAAAATTAGACTATCACCTCAGGAAAATGGTGGTTCCCATTTGTTTGATGAGAATCCAAAGTGCTTTCAATGGAGGAAAGGCTACGGGAACCCCATTCCTCTGGGTCATTGTAAACACGGAAAGATTCTGCATACGGTTTCACTTGCTCCGAAAGGATATTGTAGATAATATCAGTTCCCATCTTATGCTCGTTATCTTTTCGCGTAGAGTCGAGACGCTCCAGTACAAACTCCCGCAACTGTTGAGAGTTGAGTGCACTGGAATCATAAACTGGAATTAAGACAAGTTGGGTTTCCTAATATAATTTCTCTGTTCTTACCACTTGGGACTCTTTGCAATTTCCACGTGAACTTTGACCTTCAACATGATCAATCTCGTTCTAGGTTCGAAAGTTGATTGAATGGGAGAATGGGTTATCCGCTCGGAATTTGTTGGATCCTCCTCCTTGTGTTGGAAATTCCCTCCGCCTGGAAGGTACGGTTAGTCGTTGGCTCTCCGCTGGTGGTAAGAACTTCCGAATGACCTTACCCGAACCGAATGAAGTTGACCTTGACCTTTTCCAATTGTTTTTGATGTAAAGAAAAACAAAACATGAACTGAATTTTTCCCTCCGAGTTTTCTTAAAAATTCAAAACTTCCGAATGAATTTTCCGCGAAAGTCAAAATGAGGATTCGGAGAAGGAAAAAATGAAAAAGCTGAAAAGTTGACTTCATTTATTTCCTTTTCGTCTTCTAGAAACTTCTGCTCGTTGTCTCTCTTTCGTCTCTTCCAAATTCCAAATTAATTGAATTCCTAAATTACAATTAGTAATCGTAAAAGGAATAAAGAGAGGATCACTGAGTTTCCTTCAACCCCCTCATTTCACTCAACGTCAAAAATGGCAGCACGTCGTCGTCTCATGACAGAATACAAACGTAAGAACCAAACCAATTAAGTCAATTACGTCATTCACTACATCTGATTTGAATTTAATAACGTAGATTTTCTTGTTTTTGATTTTGTAGAACTTAGCACCAATTCACCAGAAGGGATTCTCGCTGGACCAGTCGACGAAGAAAACTTTTTTGAATGGGAAGCTCTCATTACGTACGCACATGAAATTAATTGTATTGAAATTAAGCGGTTCTTTATGATGGATGGATGTTCATGTATTTTTCTACATTGTTGTAGGGGCCCGGAAGGGACTTGCTTCGATGGTGGGATTTTCCCTGCAAGGCTTCTCTTCCCCATTGACTATCCTTTGAGTCCTCCTAAAATGATCTTCAAGTGCAACATGTTCCATCCTAATGGTAATCAATTAAAAGGAAAGAGTTCTTTAATTACTTTCAATTAACCAATGGGTTTTCAACTTGAAGTTTATCCTGATGGTCGTGTCTGCATTTCAATTCTCCATGCACCTGGTGAGGATCCAACTGGGTATGAGTCATGTGCCGAGCGCTGGAGCCCCGTGCAGTCGGTTGAGAAGATTCTTTTGTCTGTCGTGAGTCTTTTGGCCGGTGAGTGATTCTATATTCTATTGTAGAGTTAATTAATAAGGTTAATCCTAACCTTATGACCTCTTTCAGAGCCTAATGATGAGAGCCCAGCCAATGTGGATGCTGCCAAGATGTGGCGTGATAATCGGAAGGAATTCAATGCACGTGCTGCTCGTTTAGTTCGAGAGACGTTGAACATCTAAATAAAGTCAGCCCTCCCTCCCTCCAGCCTCAGCCCACCACGAGAAGAAGAGGAAGAGGACAAGACAATGACATCATCCGCATTACAAAGTAAGAACGAAGTAACCGTTTGTTTTTGATACACTTAAAACTAAACTTAATTAATAATTGGGTCGATTCCTTTCCTTCAAACTTAAACTCCCTTCTAACCATCATCACAATAAAAATTACTAATTGGAAGCGCAGGAGGAAGCGGTGATGGATATGTTGGTTATCCATTTATTCTATCCCTCCTAGGATAAGTTTCTGGAGCACACACAGTTTTAATCTCTTTGAATTATCTAAGTTTCATTCAAAGGTTTGTTAATTACCACCGGCTTCATTTCTACTCAACTCTTCTAAGCGTCTAAGAACAAACAGGCGAGAAAAGACTAAAGAGGGGCAGAGACAAGAGTAAATCAATCAAGGAAGTCTCAGTTGAGCTGAGCTTTGACCTCAATTTAAGCAAATGTTTGGTGTTGGATGAACGGGCCCACCGTGTGAGGGTGGGTGAGTAAAGCTTCTTCATAAAAATAAGTTAAGTTGACCTCTGGCTAAAAAGTCCACAGACCTTAAGTCCTCCCTCTAATTAAGATTCCCACTCTCTAACTAATTAAGTAATTTAAGCCTCATAAAATATTTGGTGGAGATTCTAGGTTACAGGGTTTCGTTTTTCCAGTTTCAACCAAAGTATTGCTACTGATTTCCATTTTGATTTTGTGGTGACTCAAAGTAGTATTGGGGAGCATTGAGGTAGTCCAGTAGTAATTTCGGTAGTCCCAATGTCTCCACAAAGTCACGACGCACGCACTTCAGAATCACAAACCTTAAATAAATATTTTTAAATGAATTAATTAATTAGGATTGTCATGGGTAATTGTGGAATGGAAATGAAGTGATGTACCTGCACATGTGCTGAAGAGAGCGAGGATGCCTAAATCGACTGTATGGGTGGAGGAGTTGAACTCGCATGGGACCAAGGACAGGTCTCCGGTGGAGAAAAAACAAGTACCGACCTGACCTCGAGTGTGCGACTGCCTTTTCCACAAAGTCAACAATCGTCGAAGCCTTGAATCGTGTCAGGGGACCAAAACTAAAGTTACCCTGCTCAACAACACAAACAAATGGGAATCCTCATGAGAATTCGTAAGTAGAATCCTAGTCGTTCATGTTAAACTTACGTGGTCGTGCTCAATACGGACATGTCGAATGAGTCCATTGAGTTTGAACGTGAGTGAGAAAATGTACCTGGGGTCACTGCTATCCCTCACTATGAAGGATCCATCAGGCTCACCACGCAGCAAATCCTCCGCTCCTTCACTCGCCAAGGGACCCCAGTACCAGCCACACTACAAGCAAAAGGGTCCCTGAATTAACTAATTCAAACCCAACCTTCCATATGGTTTCAATTGAAAAAGGATAGAAAGGGACTCACATCCTTGACCTCCTGGAGGCTGGCAGGAACATCCCCAGGTGAGACGCGAACCTCCACATAGCGGAATCCCATGCCAGGGTCACCCGTATCAGGGTTACGAGGGGGTGGTGCGGGTAGTGCACGACTCTTATGACATTCCGATACACTCGACTTGGGTGGGCTGGAAATACAAAAGAATTCTCCATGACCTTTTGACCTTTCTTCACTTTCTCAATAAATAAGACTTACTGGGTCTCAACCTGAGAATTTGAAAGTGAGTTTGAACTGACGAGTACTTTTTGCTCTTTATTCCGAATCCTTCGAAATAAATTGAGAAATGCAAGGCCCTTCCCTTTCTTCCTTTCTCCCAAATCACCTGTGCGTAGAAAACAAATTAGAATTTTAGTTTGACCTTACGAGTAGAAGGGGTCATGAAGGAAAAGAGACTAACCGAGATTTTGACTAGAATTCTTCCCGTGAGTTCTGATTGGATTTTCTTGACTTTGTCCCTCTGACCCTCCTCCCAAGTCCCCAGGGGTACTCAAGTTTTCATTGTTGTTGTTCCGCTCTCGTCTCCTGTTGCTATTTCGCTTTGTCTCTCCCTCCAGCGATCCAAGGGATGGGACACTTTGTATCCGCTCAGCGGAGGATGAGGAAGGAGGACTCCCATGGTTCCGATCCGGGATTTGAAGGGAATGTCGCTTGAACTCTCTGAATCGCTGATATTGGGTGGATCTGGGTCGAAGGGGAGGTTGGGGTGGGTTGGAGTTGTTGGATGTTTTGATTGAGTCAAGAGGTAGTGAGTAAATATCACATTGGAAAGGGACTTTGGAGGTCGTCAGGTCCAAGTCCCTCGAACACCTTGGCACTTCATCCCTCACCACGACGAAATGAATGTCCTCGTTCCCAATCCCGACGCTTCTCTTCCAGCCCTTCTCCAGCGACTTTCCAACCTTCCCACGGTCTCGTACGGATGAGGGTGGTGGAAGATATTCCCAGGAACTGGAAGTACTCAGCACTCCTTCAGCATCCTCATCAAATGAACCTGCGGAGAGGAAGAGAAAGGAATAAATACAAGTCATAGTCAACACAAGTTGAAACAAGGGAGTGGATCAATCAATCACTTGCTAAAAGTTCCAAGTTAGTTCACTAGTATTTTAGAAGGGGGACTTATATTTAAATGTTAGTGAATTTGTGCCAAACCGTGAACCTGTGCCGAGGTTTCCGCCCTTCCGGAAGTCAAAGTCTCTTCTAGATCCAGCTTCAGGCAAAACCGTTGCAATCACGACGGCTTCGTTAACAATCCCAAAGGAGACGCGGTCTGCAAAGTCCCAGATTGTTTTCCTAATGAAAGTTTTCCCGTGGTGGAAGCTCTGGACGGGTGGGAGTGCGTGTGGTGTGAGGCCAAAGGTCAACAGAGGATCGCCTGGAGATGGGGTTAGGTCACGAAAGTCTTGAGGTGGTGGTGGAAGGGGTACAACCAGGGATGCGTTCTCACTTCCTGTCAGGGTATGGAAATCTCTGAACTGAGGAGGGGGTGAAATGGACACTAGCTC
>JAQIWD010001562.1:0-11943 GCA_034694825.1 Anurida granaria | reverse complement strand
AAGAAGAGACGGCACGTCGCAGAGAATGCTGATACGCCTGAAGGGCTACAGATGGCTCTCATGACCATACATGACACCCATCTCTGCTAGCATGTGACATGGAGTGGGTGTTAGAGGCTGCCAGATTGATCCATGACTCATTGAACGGAAATCAGCAGCTCTCATCAGCATCACTTCATTTCTCGTGAAGCAAAACTTGTAAAGAAATTAGGATGAAGTGAGGGTAAACAAATAACCTCGGCTGTGTGATTTAATTCATCTGCTCCTACGTCATCATCCTCATTAGGTCATCCCACACACGAACTCAAGTCAACCGATTGTTCTAAATTACTCCTGTCAGGATGGGACTCTTTGGGAAAAGTCCGGACCGGGATCCAAAAGTTCAGGTATTAAAATAAAATTCTTACTTGCGGACTTTTGCTTAAGGGGATCGTAAATTTCTTCTGAACAATGACACAGGTGGCTGAATGGACAAAGAAAATTCGAAAGGAATCCACAACTTTGGATAGACAAATACGAAGTAAGCTAAAGTATCTTTTAAGTGCAGAAAGATAAAAATTACTTCTGACTTGCTTGAATCTTACCAAATCGTTTTTCTGTTTCCCCAGCTATCCAACGGGAAGAGGGTAAAATCAAAAAATCACTCAAGGATGCTGCAAAGAAAGGAGACAAGGACGTCTGTCTCGTGTACGCAAAGGAACTAGTCCGATCGAAAAAGGCAATCAGTAAGATTTACACATCCAAAGCCCACCTCAATTCCATTTCGCTTCATATGAAGGAACAATTGGGTATTGAATCAATTAATTACTAATCTAAACTAAGCGCCCTCAAGCCCAGACTTTATAACTTTATTCTTTTAATTACAGCAATGTTGAAGACGGCGGGCTCTCTACAAAAATCAACTCAAGTTATGCAATCCGTCCAAGCATTGTTTCGAGTTCCGGAAATGGCAGCTACAATGCGGGAATTATCCAAAGAAATGATGCGGGCAGGTTTATTAGAAGAAATGATGGAAGAAACTTTCGATAGCCTCGATGACGCGGAAGATGTTGAGGAAGCTGAAGACGAAGTACAAGGGGTAAGAACATTAACTCACACCTTTTGCAGTCCATAATTTTCTCGTAACTTTGTTGAGGCTAAAATGCTAATCTTTTGCTGTTCTTATACTTCTTAGATCCTTTGGGAAGTGACTGCAGGTCAACTTGGGAAGGCTCCACCTGCCGCTAGCCACCCGTTACCTGGTCAGTCTGTCCCCGCTACCTCTACATCGACGAGAGTACGGGATGAAGAAGAGGACGAAGAAGATGAGGAGTTGGAGACTATGAACAGTAGACTTCAGGCGCTTCGAAGTTAAACGAAACAGAGACGTCACTTCCTTTTGCTAATACACACTCACTCACTCCCACATGATTTCGGGGATCAGCATCACATTTATTCTTTATTGAGGACATGATTGATAATCCCAGTATTACCATTTACCAAGAAAGGAGTTGGGAAGAGTTAGCTTTTCCTTCTTATACTTTGCAAATGAAAGTGTAAATTAATTCACTGAAATAATGTAAGATTGCAAATTGTCGTATACCCATTACAATACCTTTATTATCCCATTCATGGGGAGAGAGAAATTAAAACAAATAATCATCAATCAATTCGTAAATGCTCATTTCTTTTCTTTAGGATTGGATTTGAAGATTTGAGTGAAGGAGATCAGAGTTGGGCATCCCTTTGCGTCTATCCGGGTTCCATCACGCGGAGATGGATGGGACAATTAAAATAATAATTATAATCCGGGTACTAATGATTTACTCTCTGATTAACTTAAATTGGCAACAGATTTATAACTTCCGATTAGCCTACACGAGAGATCCTTTCCGATGGAATGCCCTTATCTGAAGTGTTCTTATTCCGAGCGGCGGGAGTTTATTTATCTGAGGTAAAGGAAAAAGTGAAAATCAAATAAATCTGTATTATTACATCTGTATGATAAATCATCAATCAGGTTCAGGTCAGGTCACGATTTAATTTGATCAAGTGTGCCAGCACCACTTTCAACAAGGCCAAAACGATACTCTACCAATTCAGCCACAAGCCGGGACAATATACTTCAGACGCAGTGGCCAAAGTGGAACAGATTTGGTGTTAACTTCTGGATGTTTGCTAAGCAAGTAACCTTCAGCAAAGCAGAATAGGATGGTAAGTTTATGTTGTTAGATTTCCCTGAACTATAACTTTAGACTTTAGAGACCAACATTTGAATTTGGATTCTTCACTTTGTTCTCAACAATACAGCAACAAGGATGGAGTACTTTCAAGAAACAAATCTAACCACCTGGGGATCCTGTTTGTTTTTCTGTTTCAGGAACCGAAGGCAGATGTACTTCCAAAATCCTCCAGTCCCAGTATGAAAGCGAGTATTCACACGAAACTCAGAATGGACGCGGAGAATTTAATCAAACTGGCCGAATCTAACCCCATCAATTATTCCGAGTTTCGGGTTGTCTTGAGTCGTTTCAAACGACACTTTGATTCCGTAAATGACAGAGGAAAACAGGACAAACGGAAGCAGGCGTCAGAGATGCTACGCGAGAGCGGAGTGTTTGTGATCCTGGTGCGTGTATTGGAGGAAGCATGGCTCGCTGGGAAGACCGAGGTTCTGGAGAACAATGTGGACGTCGAACTATTCTCGATGTCTATAAATGTCCTCGCCAACTTCTTTGTGTTTGATGGGCCAGAAACAGCAAAGGTAAACCCGATATTCCAGAACATTGTTTTGTTTATCGGTATTCAGTAAATCACCAGTAGTAACTCTAAGGTATTTTCTACTGAAGGGCGCCGGATGGGAGTTAAACTTACTGGAGGTTGCAGAACGGGTCCTTCTACATCCAATTCTTGCTGCAGACTCTGACATTCTCCACCGTGTGCTTCGCTTAATTACGAATGTCTTGAAAAGACACACGTCCAATCTTCACTCAATCATAGGGACGGGATTATTAGACGGAATACTTAGCGCAATCTCTAGAGTTAGGAGACTGGAGGGAACCAACATTTGGGCGAAAACTCAGAAGATTCTGACGTCCTTTTATAGATGTGTAAAAATTTGTGTTTCGGATAAAAATGTTAAGCGTAGAATCAATTCAAAGGAAGGGATCACGATTGTTATGACGCCTCTCTTCTGGGACAATCTGCCTCTGGATGACACCTTAACTCTTCACATGTTCAGAATCGTGAATGAGCTGGTGGATGACAGAATGTCGACAATGACCAGAGAACAAGTAGACAAGGCATGTAACTTGATGCGTTAATCATGGTTTCATGTTGTTGTTTTTTTAAGTTCTAACAGTTATCTGTCATTTTCAGTTGAGCAAGGACGGACCCCGTTTATTTCACGCAATAATTAGAGTTTTTCGGAATTCAATCCCAAATTCAGAAATGTATGACGTATCAGAACGTATTCTCCGGAGTCTGATTTCCAGCAAGACGCTGATAGCCGCTTTGGCCGATTCCGGAATATACGAGGCAATTTTCTACCACATCTCCCAATCGGATACTCAATCAGTTTTAGGTGAGTCTATAAAAATATAATTTCTCCGTGTCTCCGGACCAGACTACCATTCTACACAATAGTTTGTCAATTCTTATATGATGTCGATATATTTTTAAGTGAATTATGCAACTTTTCAGACCGGAAATTGCAAATGCTCCGTCAGTTGCTGTTAGCTGGTAGCAGTATTTATGCCCCCACAATTGTCGGTGCTCCGAATATGAAATCAGTCATCACCTCTTCCTTGAAGGTGCTCCGGTAAGTCGCAGAAGATCATTTTTTTTATATAATTGAACAAAATAACTTGACATGAGAGCGATTTTTATCAGAAGGATATCTTCGTTTAGAATTGAATTGAATTTATTTTAAATCTTTCGTTTTAGGATGAAGGAACTGTGTTGTCATCATGTCATGATGTGGTGGCTATATTACAATTTACCTTCAGAGTCTCTTACGTCACTGATCCATTCAGGACTGCTGGCTGAAGTTAGAAAATCACTTCATGACAGCTGCGGGATAGTTTCCTTTGACGAACTGTGCAGAAATGTGGACACAGTATTCGCAGCAGAAGTCTCGTCGCCAACTTGTGATATTGAGGGGTCTCCCATAGGTTCTTTTCCAAAAGTGACTAAAGTAAGTGATATTCACGATAGTCCGATTTTGTTGCTAAACTTTTTTAATTACTTTCAGCGTCCAGAATATGATTACAATCGTTCAGAATCCCCCGTCGGAAGCCCTGCTCAAAGTTCACCGACCAGCAGTGGCATTTACAGCATGAATGAGGAAAGCGATGAAGACTCTTACAGTCCTATAGCGTCTGAGGAGGAGGATACTGTGTTACCGTGTAGCAGTGAGCAGTTTTTACATAATCATGGCGACGTATCATCTGATGACGGTCTTCCTCGTAAGAGGATGAAGCGGGACCCGCCTCCCCAAGAACTGACAACAGAAATGGGAACCAAACCAAAATCGGCTTTCCAAACAGTTTACGGTGTCTCCCTTCTTGGGAGTATTCTGAATCTCGTGAAAAAATTGCTTTTCATTCCACCCGCAAAGCAAGAACTCTCTTCCTTACTTCCAACGTTCCTCGGAATCTTCCTCGAGGTTGAACGTCTTGACTGGAAGGACGTGACTCGGCTGACTGGGAACTTTTGCCCCACTTTCATCGTCCAATGTGATGCTGGTCAATTACATTCGAGTCTGCTCGTCATCATGAATAACCTATTCCTGGACAACCAGCGGTTTCAAGAATTTGTAACAGAAGAAGTACAGACTCTACTCCACAAAATGAAATTTATCAAAACCGGCTCTGGGGACATGTCAGTCGCTGTTGCAAAGCTGCTTACCGCTTTACGGGGAAATGATTACGCTGTCATAAGGGGATACAATCTGTCTCAATGGCTCAACTCCGATACGGATCGGCTCAGAAGAATCAAAGCAGCAATTTCTATTCCAATTTTTTTGAACGACAGTCCTCTGAGTTGGTTCAAACGGTGCTCTGAGGTGCTTATTGACGCCTTGGAAGAGGAAAGCAGTAACCCCCTGTTCC
This sequence comes from Anurida granaria, assembly GCA_034694825.1. Taxonomy (NCBI): domain Eukaryota; kingdom Metazoa; phylum Arthropoda; class Collembola; order Poduromorpha; family Neanuridae; genus Anurida; species Anurida granaria. Next base: position 6,853 of record JAQIWD010001562.1, on the reverse strand, counting down.
TGTTCGGCCATGATAGCGTTATTCTGTCACTGTTGGCGATGAGTGATAACTTGGATGTGAAGTGGAGTCTTCTTCGACAAACCATGCAAGCCAATCAATTACCAACTATTCCTGACTCGGAGTTTCGTTTACCCAATTACCCTACCAACACAACTGTTGCCATCTTTAGTGCAAATTACTCAGGGGGGTCAACAGAGACTGTGCTTCATCTTGAGACAGAGTTTCTCCAAGAGTCATCACCAGTGTTCCAGGTGATGCTGGAGAGCAATTTCCGGGAAGCGAAAGAAAGAAAAATTCGTTTGACGGGATTTAGTGCTTGTGGACTTCGGTTGTTTTTTGAACAAGTCGAAGCATCAAAGGAAGCACAGCTACGACGGGAACTTCCTACTGGCAAGAACCACTCCCTTCACACTCTATTCGAAATTTTATCGTTGGCTCACCGCTACATGATCCCGGATCTATACAATAAAACCGCCAACAGGATTCTTGGTAGCGAGCTTCACGCCTCCACGTTCTTGCGAGTCTACAAATCAGCTCAACAATTCCCCGAGCTTCCATGCGACATGACAAGATCAGATGCTTTATCAATCCGGGAGATGACCTTCCTCTATTTCCTAAAGGCAGGCGATCTCTCAATTCCAACGAAAACTGTGATTTTTAAAGAATTGATTCGTGACAGGACTCCAACTTTCTTCCAGGATCTCAGATCTATTTATTCTACATTCTGTCCAAATCAAAGAAACCTAAGATAAGTTTTCCATTTAATTTTAAATCAAGTTCTATTTTTCGAGCGTATCTTGGGGTGCATGGAGTTACAACTTTTTTTTAAACACTCTTCAGAAATATGACACTACTCAAAACTTAAGTTATTAAATCACTATTTTATCAACTCGAGAATATCGAGGATATTCCAATTGTTATGCTACTGTTTTTCTGTTTCTGTGCCAGTACTACTGTGTTCGAGCAACTTAATACTTACTTGAACCTTCTTTGTCTCCCAGCAGAAGAGTGACTAACATATTGAGTAACATGTTGAGTAATCTGGAAATGGAAAATAATTATCGATATTATTATTTTCAATTTGAAAATTATTTTAAACCGTTCACAAACTTACACCAAGCGAGTATCTTTTTCGACAAAGAGAGCATGCGTGAGTTGACAGCGGAGAGGTCGGCATGAGCGTATGAAGCGACGCATGTACTTCTTATGTCTAGAAATCCTGTCTCCATCTTCGCTCTCTTCAAATCTTCCTAAATAATCCCTCTGATAGTTTTCACGGATTTTGGAGGAGTTCTCGTGGACAGATGCCATACGATCTACAGCAAACTGATGTTCCACAAACAGGAAGGAAGCCAAGCCTGGAAGGAGCATGTAGACGTTGATGTCAAGGCTCCCGTAGAGACGAATTGTCCCATAAGTACAAATAACGACGCAGATTTCAATCAGCGTTTTGAAAACTGGCACCACGAGGGCAGCGAACGACGTGTTGTATAAATTATTCAGGAGCGTCAATGGACGATAGAGTCGGATGTCTTCCTCCACTTTTCCAAGATCTTCCTTTTGAGCCGAAATTGCCCACTCGATACTGGAAAAAAAAAAACATATTGTGTCCCGAAATTTCCAGTTTCTAAACTTTTTCTCCCAAACGAATGAATACTTACCAAACTTTTTTGACCCAGAAATTTGTGCTGACAATGTAGAAGAAGCCAAAGAGAATGACGAAAAGATGGAACACCATGACTTTGTAAGCTAAGAACGCTTCAATCAAGAAAAACAGAAAACGGACAAGGTGGGTTCGATGGGTCAGCGGGACTGCAGAGTACAGGAAATGGGTGTTGTTCGGAAGTGCTATAAACAACGCTGCTATAGTGCACGCCACGCCATTAATCCAGCGGTGTAAGAATCGGATGACATTCTCTCTCACGTTGGAAAGGTGATAACTCCGTTTCAGGTATGAATTCCCTGGAGAAAAAAAAACATTTCATTAAATGGGTATTTGGGTTGAACTGGAAAATTCGGTCACGATTACCTTGATTGATGTTAAAGTGCTTTAGCTGGTTGAATAGGGCCGACATTTCAGAAGTGTAGATGAACATGTGAAGATGGAACGAAATGTAAAGAAGGTGGCAGATGATGGCAAATGCGTGGAAAGGGAAGGAATTAATTGTATACCCACCGAATTGCTTTGAAAGGCGGAGACTGATGTACACGAAATAAGCGCAGGAAAATAGGAAATTTGCAGAGACAAGCGTTAGTTTGACCTTTGACTTTGTCGGAGATAGACGACCATTTTTCCAATCAAATGGAAAAGAGTAGGTTTGGGAGACAATTCTAGCATACTGCTCGACCAAGTTCATTTCACGTTTCGTAAGCATCTTTAAGCGGAGTATGAATTTTTAGGATTTCAATAAGTTCTAATAAGGGATCTTCTGCTAGGAGTTCTAAGAAGAAAACAAGCAAAGGGGAAATCTCCGGATTGCTTATTTAAGTAAAATCGGCGTGAGAGATTGAGACACAGATTACTGGAGTACAAGTGAAAATATTAAAGATGACCCGATAGTTTGACACTCTTAGCTTTAAGTCGAAAATTGTTGGTTGTAGATATTTGATAAATAAAAAATATTCTGCTCCCGAAATATTAAGTTTTGTAAAAACGATTGGTATCGCAGATGGCACCTTAAACGTAGGTTCGGAAAACATAGGCGAAGCGTTAAAATAGTGGAAACAAAAACAGTTTTCTGACATAGCACCCTTTTGTAATTAATTATTGATCCTTGCTAAAACATGAAGAACGTCCTCCAAAGGTACTCTTCCCCTGATTGATATGAAGAAGGCACAATTGCCTGATCCTACAACTAAACTTTAACCATTCGTGGAATTAAAAGATGATGGATTGCCCGTAAACTAAAAAAACATTTTATTTTCAATTATTGTTTTCCAAATTTTTAAGGCAACTTATTTTCTAGTAAGTACAGTCAAGTTTTTCCAGCTACAAAGCCCTGTCTTAAGCTCCCTTTACATAAATATGATGGGTTTAAAATAATAATAATAAAAAACTGAGGTATACTATAGCAAACCCAAGAGACCAGGCATCCTTAGTAGCTGCTCAAAATGAGGTAGGTAATACGAAACTTGAACGAAAAATTAAAAGTACAATTCCTATTCTCAAACGCATACATTGCTAAAATTTTATACCACCGGGCAAGTTTTGAATGGGTCGAAGCCCCTAACAAAAACTGAGAACAAGTTGGTAATGAATCTAAAGCTAGCTGCCTTTGTTTGTATCAAGATTTGTAGGTCTCTACGTTAGATTCAAAGTGTTGAAGCAGTCTTTACGTTTCTGAAGGCCAAAACGCAGAAGTTTAGTATAATATATAACAGGAAACGACAGGTTCCATTCCACATTTCAGGAACGGTTCCTGAAATGTGGAAATAAGAAGTAAGCCGTGACCTGACACCCGAGCATGGTAATTCTAAATAGCTGGAAAATCCCATCAAAGAATAACTCAGAGGTCTGCAATGTCCGGCGTCTTCAACTTGACAAAAAGACAAGTGGAGAAAACAATTCCAAACACCTGAAGAATACAGAGACCAAGACCGGCAATTGCCAAATACCCGAGCTGGTCCCTCACAATCGTCTTCAATTTGTGAATGCAACCCTAATTGGAAATAAAATAAAAATATTGAGCATACCTAATCAAATATATCGTTTCGATAATGAAAAATAACTTGCCAATGGAAAAATTCTGCTGGGATGCTCGCGAATCCCACAGGTCTGTGTCACTGTAATACAGCAAGAGTCAGGAACCTTATTCTGTCCCGCCAGTCCCGTTGTTTTCCAATTGCTGGTGTGCCAATCGCGGTATGACAGAGATCCGCAACACCGCATCTCTTGGTGTAGATTATCAACGGCCGATGTCTTTTTCATGTCAGTTCCATAATGCTGGCTGAAGGTCTCATTCAACTGGACTTGTAAATCGTTGTAAGCCTGTTCTCGATACACGTAAGCCAATATTCCCGCGTAGGCCTCCAGCAAAAGAACGAGGAAAAGCATCAGGATGTAAAGTAGTAGGAAGCAACGATCGCTTCGACATATTCCCATGCATCCTACAATATCACAACAAGATTATTACTCGGTAGATATTAAGATGCAACTGTAGGGTATATTCTTTGATTTCTTCTTCGAACCAATGAAAGTCGCAATGACGGAGAGAATTCCGGCACTGACTAAGAGATACGAGGTCAATGGGTAACTGACACTGGAGAGCACAGCAATAAACTCATGTTCAGTTAGAATGCTCCAAATCCCAACGGCCAAAACCACTCCACCGCCAATCTAAGTTAAACATTCGCAAAATTAACCGTACACCATCGTGTATTTAATTGGGAAAATAAATCTCACACGATACTTACCAAAAAGAAAAAGTTGAAGATGTAGAGATAGTTTCGGAGTAAACTTTTGGAACACCATCCTTCTTCCTTTCGATACTTGGCAGATGAGGACTGGGTTCCATCTGATACAAGAGAGTAATTACCAAATTAACGGTCTTCCAAAATTATGTATCCGAGAATTCATATAACCATAACCTCTTTTTAAAGATTAAATTAGATAGTTAACGACATGTGACGGGTTCGTTACACTTACACATACATACAAATCTCATGGGTGTTAAAGAGGTAGGAAGAAATACAAGAATGTAACTTACCGTGACCTCCCGCCATATTTGTAGCTCGTTGGAACTTGTAACTTGTACTCTCAGGACTGATTTTCCAAAGGAAAGTAATCAATCATAGGAGGGAGTTTACTCTCCTTTTCGTTTATGTAAATGCCTGGAATTCCCTTATCAGACGGAGGTGGAGATAAAGCGAATGTTTACATTTCTTCGAATTTGCTTAAAATACACAGGGAAATTCTTGTAAATTTGGGCATCTGGATTTCAATTTTCTTTTCATTCGGATAAGAAGTTATTAAATTACTCGATACAATATATTTCAATTGGTCATTGTGTTATTCCCTAGTAAATTTCCATTTAAATTATTAATTGTTAAAGATTTCCGTTATACTTAATATTCTTGGAAACTTAAATTTCTTTTTCATTGCTGCTCATCGCCTGGATATTGCTGTGGGTGTTCCAGGATTAAAAACTATCTTATGCAAAATACAATCAGTCACTCATAATGGGAAACAGATAAGGGAATAATCGTTAAGTCTTGCAGCTAATGGCCCTTAACCGGCAACGTTAATTGACATTTTCGCCTCTTCGTAGCTATTACTGATGGTAATGCTCCTCACTAAACATCGTCTACATTTACGCTGTCTTTGCTTTTAACTTCTTCCGAAAGTGTCATGATATGTTAATTGCAAGGCATTAAATTGTTGATGCAAAATTTCGTTTTTTATTTCAGTGCTTCGTGTTTCACTTGTACAAGGGCTGGTGGTGGGACTGGAGAGAGACGAGATTAAATCGCCGGATGGGGATGAATACGATAATTTTCGACATCATTTTTCACATCACTTTCTTCTTTTTCTGCATTGTTATTCTCCTTGCTCAGGATTACAATATAAACTCTTTAATTTAGAATTTTGGCATGGGTAAATGCTTCCAGTTAACATTTTCATTGGGCATTTCAGGTTTGATCATTGATGCCTTTGGTGAACTGAGAGATCAATTGGAAAGCGTCAAGGAAAATATGGAATCCAATTGTTTTAATTTGTGGAATGGGCACAGATCCTGCATATATCGTACCTCCTGGATTCGATACGCTGATACGCATGTTCTAAAGGAGCACAATCTTGCCAACTAGTAAGACTTTCTGAAGACGCTTAAAATTCATTGTGCCGTAGCTTTAAGCACTGTCTCTCGATCTCTTGCTTTTAAAGCAAGAGATCAAGAGACAGTGCTTTAAGCAACACTCTTTGGATAAAGAATAATTTAATGGTATATTTTCAGGTTTTTAATAATTCAATTAACCAACCGGACACGGAATTATAATGGGCAAGAAACGTACGTCTGGAACATGTGCCAACAGAGATGCTGGAATTTCTTTCCTGTCGGAGATTGTTTTAGAAAACAGGCTTAATAACAATGAAGAACTCCAAGAAAAGAAAGTGATGCTTATCAATCCAAATTCAACGGAAGATAAATAACATTTGTTAGATACTCCTGCTCCAACAACTTAAATGTTCATTATTAATCTAGAAAATGGCGATAAATAAAGTCGTGTCTTTTATGGAGCTCAGAAAGGTGGAAATTAGATTCACTTGGAGGGTATTTGATAGCATCGATATATTGTACTTTGTTACAGGTGGTTCCCCATTCCCATTGTCGTGTTTCCTTGTTCAAAAGCAAATTAGGGCAAAATGAATGGGGACTTTGTTTAAAGAAAAGTTCAAGGAACAGGTAGGTGATATTACAATTTAGAACAAAAATTTTTAAACCCTCAGACAGAAGGGATGTATGAATGATTTTAGGAAAATACCTTTCACATTCTCACAACGTGAATTAAGTCGTAAAAATTTCAAAAGGTCCCCAAGACCATTGACACATTTTGGAGATTGGGATTCTGTGAGAGTATACAACTGATACAAAATACAGTGGACGCTCGATATTGGCAATCCTGATATTGGAAACCTTCCGCAATTGGCAACGTATACCCAGTCCCGGCTTAGCTCCATAAGGTGTAATATAAATTACTTCCAATATTGGAAACTCCGCTATTGGAAACCTTCCGCAAATGGCAACTCGTTTTGAGCGGCCCAGAGCCAAATTAACTTCCGATAATGGAAATTTCAGGAAACTACTCAACGTTTTTGCGCCAAAGCTGCCCAGTTTGAATGCAATTTTAGAAACGG
>JAQIWD010001561.1:0-11951 GCA_034694825.1 Anurida granaria | reverse complement strand
ACGCAGCAGCAGGAGCCAGGGGATGACAATTGGAATTGTGGTGAAGCAATAAGGAGGGATGAAATTGGTAGGCAGGAGGGATGAAATTGAAATATGGCTGCGAAAAGGACATTTTAATGAGGGTGACGTTGCATTCCGCATTGTAGCTCTTAGGATTACCCTTTCGGCTTTTCTTTTTGTCCTCAGTTGATGCTGCTGGGGAGCTGATGAGGCGCGTGACCTATTAGAGGTCAGGTTTCGCCAGGGGTCTGTATGTATGGACGACGGCGCTAATTCCCATTCCCATGACGCGTGGACGCAGGGACTGTTTGTCTTGACGCGTCATTCCGCCCTCCCCTTCCGAAAACTGCCCGTAAAACTACACCGATAAAACATTGATGCTTGAGGATTTGATACTATTTTTCTTTTTTCCCATGAAATGAAAGTGCCTTAGTTCCCTTGTTCTTGCTTTCACCGCCACATGTTGTTTTCATAGGACTTTCCTCCTAACAGATTTCTCATGAATTTATAAGTGGAAATCTTAGAACCTCCCTTCGGACTCAAACTCTTTACGCTTTCCCCCTGAAGTATCAAAACTCCCGTTAGCTTTGGGGAAAATGGAAGTTAGTTTTTAATTTCGTGATGTGATGAATGAAAATGGGTATCCTTGTTGCAAATAACGTATTAAAAGAGCTATTGGTTCCCCATGTTGCGTTCTCATCAAGTTATTCTATGGAGCGTAGGGGTAGGGAAAGGCCCAAAAGAGGATTATATTCACATCTATTCAATCAGACTGCACCCAAACAAAAGTTGAATTTCATTTTCCATTTTTGCAATTTACTTTCATCTCCACCCTGCTTCCCTTCCCCATCATTGTCTGTCATCATATAAAACTCTTTTGAAATTTATGAAATGTGTGAACTGAACATGGTTTTATAAAAGTATAATTTTAATATTTTGTAATTTTTAATTTCAGGATTGAATATGACGATGAGATCGAAAAAGACGTGAGCCGAGCTGACCTTTCCCGGACAGTGCAAAATGAGAGTTGTGTCCTCCAGTAATTCTGCCTGCCTCGAACTGTTTTATAGTGGAATTTAAGCGATTTCCATTGGTGGAACAGGAATAATGTCACTGACTAAAAGCTCTCAACACCTCAAAACAGTCAATTGGGATTAGCTAATCTACTTAACATTGTCCGAGATATTATGCACGACTGAGCTAGGCTACAACTTACATGGCATTTAACGGTGTAAAATGACTTAACAGGAATTGCCTCACTGTGATCCAGTGATTGGCATCACTGCCGGCCATTTATTCAGCAGTGCTTATAACATGCATGCTTGTTAATAGCTGCGCCAGCCTCACAAGCCACCAATAACGATATTTTAACAACAAAAGTGACATTTTAGTCAAAAAGTCAATTTTCTATTTCTATCCTTCTTCACTTTTCCCAAAAACGTCCAATTTTAGCGTAACATTTTATCCTAGTCGCTTGTTTGCTATCAGCATTTAACGTATATTAAAAATGTAGTGCATTTTATACCAATTTAGGCATGGATTTTTAGATAGCCTTGATCACAAGGAAATTCAACGACAATCTGCTAAACATTTCAACAGTTCAAGCTACGAACTTAAGACGTAACATTTCATTGGTTGTTTTACCTGTGCCAATACGATTTATCACGGCAAGGAAATTTTGTAGTCTAAACTCCTACTGGAAATAATTTCTAATTAATTTAAGCCCATTTTGATCTTGTGACTTTTTTCTTACTACTTTACAATCTGCATTCGAATCGTGTTGTTTCTTATTTGATCGACATTTATTTTGCTTATAGTTTTGAGTTCCTAAAAATATTTTTTTAGTTTACAATAATCATTATTATGAATTTTTAGGGACGCAACAGTTACATTTCGTTGATTCTTAATTTTTATCAGACGTATATCGCTTATACTGTGAAATCCCGCTTGATTTTACTAAATAGATTTGTAAGCGCTAGGAATCTTGTGCTAATTTAAGTAGTAGGCAAAAGTGGCGATGAAGGGAATCAAGAATAAACACTCGTGCGTACATCAGGCGTTGCGTTGTTGTGATGAATTAATTAGTAGGCCTTCAGCCCCCTGCTATGCTGCTGTGGCAGTTGAGGTATTAATTAATTAGAAATTAATTTGAACAGATTCTGAATTTGGTTGGCGGAAGAGGAGGGAAGTCTCCCAGAGGAGAATGTGGGATTAAAAGTATGTTGTGGTGGGGATACCCAGCATTTTGCCCCTCCTCGTCTCTCCTCTCCATATGCGTTGCGTAGTGTTTCAATTTGTCTATTATTCCTAAGCCCAGGGACATGTGTGTGGTGAGGGGAAAGTCCGGGTAAGGACCTCTAGGGACTTACTCCCGGGCTCATTCCTCTTAAGGGATCAACTCATCATCAACTTCCACATTTTGACTTTCTCCGCTTTCTATTTTTAGAAAACAAAAAAAATTTACATCGGAGGTTCAACGTTCTCATACTGACTTGATTCTGGGAAACGTTCACCTCTTTCCCCGCACATTTCCAATGAATGTCAATGAATGTTGAGAATCTATTATGTCATTCGTTATATTTGGTAAGGATGGATTTTGCAAATGAGAGTTGATGTAATCAATGGGATTAAATCTCGAGTGTTTTGAGGGTAATGAAATGGATCTGCTACTTTTCATCCTCCCGCCGAATCTTCATTGGGCCTGATTGAATTTAGAGTTCTAGTAATCTGGAGATCGCATCTGTTTCTCATTTGATTCAGATTGAAATTTCCTTTGCTTTTGCCAGCACGTGCGGGCCGAGCAGGAGCCCGTAAAAAGACAATGATAAAAATCCGGTCCAGTTGAATCTGATGAAGCAGGTTTTCTTTTGGAAAGTTCATCGCTTTCACCCTGGAAAATGATGGACTGGAATGGAAACGCCGCGTTATGACTTTGATTATGATGAACTACGGGAGTAGCAGATGCGTCACAGGTACTTCCAGCGGATATAGGAGGCAACTGTTACAACCTTACCTGTCCAACACTCCTGAAAGCAATTTAATTAATTAAGTTACCGTTCTCTCCTCTCCTCTCCGGTAGTCCTTTCTTTTGAAGTAGGCAGTAATCCCGGTTCAAAACTTTCCTAAAATATTCTTCCTCCTCTCCTACGGAAATCTTTACTTTGATTAATTAAAAAGTTGAAGAGCATTCAATCCGGTGGAAGTGGAGCGGAATAACTCCAAGCAAGTGAGTACCATGCTTGAAATTTTTGGGGAAAGGGAACGCCAACGCTTAGCACCACCCAATAATTATACTTGAACGTTTATACACAACCGAATTAATCCCTGGAAACTTTCACCGCCAAATTTTTGCTGGAAGTCATGGACCTTGCCTTCACGTTATGGTAGATGCAATCTTACCAGGGTATCATACAAGGACCATCGCAAGCCCGCTTGCTTCTGTAAAGAGTGTATGGCCTTCGTCCTTTGCATGCGGATCTTCCATTTTCCCGTTATGATTCTTGTGCTGTTCTTGACAAAAGTCTATTCAATCTTATCCAAAGGAAAGGGGAGAGGAGTCATAAAAAATGGAAAGGAAGGGTTAAGAGTTTCTGTTGGAATCCATTTACCAATCCCTATTCAGCATCATCCCATCTCCCTTCTTCCAACATCAATTCACAGTAGTAAAGATCCACCAACCATCTTCTAACATCTTTCGTCCTCTACCCCATGTATTTCGGATCAAAAGAACCAAAACCCTTTTCCTCGTCTTCGTAACCATGGATACGTTTCGAGAATATGATGGAAAGTATGCTCTCCTTGTAGCATTCCGGCTACCGACGGTGGTATAATGCTATGTGATGAAGAAAGCAGACTTTCCCTAAAAGTGAAATATTACACTTTCTTCATATTTTCGTAAATTTCACTTCAACCCTAAAAGTAAACGAGAAAGCGGTGTCGCCGTTTCAAGTAACTTTTTCAACTTTTATTCTCGTTTCCATCTCTGTCATTTTAAATATTTATACACGAGTGTAGTGTAACTCGTGGAAATTAATGTAGGTCAGGGTCCTTCGGATGATGTTCTTACACAACATCTTACAATTTACAAGTTAAATTACTCGAATTTGCACTTTTCCTTATATTTCGTATACTCCTACCTATTAAACTGGAATTGATTGAGGCTTACTTACAGTACACAATCTCTGTTTATTTTACCGTATTTACACCACCTCCTTAATTCGCTAGGTATGGTCTAGGTACGCCGCTAGATTCTTACAATCTAACGCTAAACTATTGGCCACTACTATAACTGGGTTTATTGAAATATTGAAAATATTGCCAATAAATAATAAAATTGCTAAGAAATAAGATGGAAAAGATTAAAGAATTTGAAAATTTTGGTACTTCCAAGCCCCATTCCTTTCCTCATCACCTTCCTCCTTAAGATTATGGGTATGATGGTGGTAGTCAATGGCATCAGCCGCAGAAGAAAGTGGCGGAGTAAGACTGTTATTATTAGTAGTGGATGGAGGATTAATTGGCGGCGATAGATGGGAAAGGAGTGTCGATGTCCTTGAAAATGGGATCATAAGAGAAGAAGATGGCGGCGGTGGATTAAAATTGTTACTTCCAGTGATTGATGGAATGGCCACAGAAATAGAACTGAGGACAGGATTCGTCAAGCTGCCAAGACTGGACATCACGTGATGATGCTGGTGGACCTAATTAACAGTTGGTCGTCAGAAAACAAGATGGGAAAAAACAAATTGCAAAAATCGCAGCCATGCCCATGCGCAGCACTCATTTCATGCTCCGAAATTTGGAAGCTCAAAACGTACAGGCGTAGGACAAATTGAATTGTGCCGATAACCGAAACATGCTGGGGCACTCATGTCAGGCAAGAAACAATAGAAAAATTTGTCGGTTTTCAAAGAAAGGATTCCAGCTAGTGAGTGACTAATGGAAGTATTTGGTAATCCGAGGGTGGGAGCGTTGTCAAGTTTGGGTCTTGGGTAATACGGAGCTAATAGAAGGCTCCTGCTCCTGCGGTTAAGTAAAGATAAAAAGGCGTTGAAAGAAAGAACGGGAAAGAAGGCGAAGGTTAAGGGGATACTTAAGATGTTCAGGAAGATTCAAAATGGCTTCATCAGAGGGAAGAAGAACGGAGGAGGGTAGAAGATGATGAGCCCCTCCAACCCACCACCCCAGCATTTAAGATCAACTCAAGAAAAAAGGATTGACAAAATCTTCTTAAGGTTTTAAATACTACTTACTTACAAGCTTTTTCTCCCAGGGGAAAGTAAGTGGAGAGATGTGGTTAAAGATAATAATAATATAGTTAAACCCCGTCTTCATAATCTGTTTTCCTAGTCCTCCATTCGTAAGTAAAGGTGGGCAGCATTGTTTTCTAACCCTACGGAAATGCTTCTTAATTTCTATTGTGCTGGGCCTACCGTCTGCTGGAGTAAACTTAACTGAATTACGCTAAAGACTACTTTAGGAGCTTAAGAGGGGGTGGGGCGTAGGAAGTTTTGCGGTAAGCATTCCAATATGCCCAACATCACAAGATTAGTTACAATACTTCCGAAATTTCCCGAATGAAGCCGAGCGGATGAGTTAGTCGAAGCTCATGTTTCTCCATGCTTCGCATTTCGTGAGGGGTCGAGCGGTGCTAAGGGATCGATTTCTACTGGCTCTTGTGGTTAATTCGAACATGTTAGGTGGGCCTGGTGGCATTTCACCAAGCAAATTGATTTACCGGGCCGTTGAGTTGTGAGGTTGAGGAGAGATAGTCCATATTTGAGTAATACGTTGAAGGGCCGTAGTTTTGACTGTAGCAGGAAGAAGGTCCTTGGTGACCCATTGAGGTCGAGTGACCCCCCATTCCCATACCCATCCCACCATTTCGCATGTAACTAGGACCGTCGAGGCAGTTGCCCGACATTAGGGAACCTGAAAATACAAGAAAGTCTCCATTAATTTTAAATCTCCCACCGATTTGTTGCTAGCGAGCGCTCGCAGAATTCCGTTGAATGTTGGGTCGTAAAGGCGCATGCGCATAGATATAAACATCACTCCGACTCACCTTGTGAAGACATTAAATCCCCCATTGGACTCAGCGAGGTAGTTGACCACAGTCCATATCCCGAGCTCCCACCCGGATTGGCTGCTGAGGCGGAATGGTGGAGGTGGCTTCCGATGGCACTCGAGTGCATACTCCCGAGTCCGACCGGATGGTGGGAGTGATTGGCTCCGGGATTTGGCGGAAGTGCGGCCGACCCACCAGAGGAAATGGATGACCCTGTGGAACTGGAAGAGAGCGGTGGTAACTTGCTATAAGGGGAGTCTCGATTCTGATTGTTTGACGCCGCGGCGGTAGGAATGGGTGACTGGGAATTATCCGGACTATGGCCAAGATTTGAACTATTCTGGTGGTGATGGTGGGAATTGGTATGATGGTGGTGGTGATGGCTACTGCTGATTGACTGGCCGCCGGAACTGGGATTGGTGACGTGGTGATTTGTAATGTTCCCACTTGTCGGCGTCACCGCGGCGGCGGAGGAGGAGTTTACCGTGGACTTGGCCTTCTTCCCCTTTGTGCCAGTCCCACCAACAGATTTCTCAATGTGGGTTTGCTGTTTCGTTTGCTGTCGACACTTAGCCCGCCGATTTTTGAACCAAACCTGCCAAAAAGATTTGAATTTTAAATTTTAAAGAGTTAAGTCCAAGCTTATTATATGCTTTGCTAGGGTAGGGCGTGTGCCCGGGTAATAAAGAATATCCGGGTGACTCGCAAAGGTTTAAGCAAATCCGCTTAGAATGACTTCCGAAAGGCTTGGGAACTCCCACTTGAAAGCGACTAGTCCACCTCTTTCTCATAAGCTCAATTACAATGTGGTTGAGGCTAATCGTATTATCCTCGATTTAAGTTAAGTTGTACACGCCGTAAGACGGTTTTATTCGGACTTAGCTCATAAGATGATCAGCTTTAGTTTATTGAATGCGCACAGTAGCAGCGAGCGACGAAGGACTTGACTGCCCTGGATTTAGTCTTATGATCCCGCAATTAACACAACGAAAGCGGATTTCCCGGCGGGAGTTAAGTCAATCATAATAATTTCAGGTGTTTCCAGAATAAAAGTTAAGCAGTGGCTAGTCGGTGGGGCAGAAGTCGGCGGGAAGGAAGTTGGTCCAAGTATTTAACCTTTGTTTCCATAATCCGCTTACTATTCCCCCATAGATAATGATCGTAAACTCGAACAACTTGGAATAAATCTTAAGAAAAGAGGTCATTTGTGCTCAAACTTGGGCCGGTCATTCCCTGAAACTTCCTATTCATGAGGTCACGTTCATCTTCGTTTTGTCTTTTAGGGGCATTCCGCCTTCAGTCCTGAGAAAATCCTGACCCGAAACAACAAGGGCGCATGTGAACAAAGGCCCGCGAAACAAAAATGCCACCCGGACTTGGTGTGAATTTGTTTTTCGAAAATTAGAAATGCTAAAAACAAACTATGGGTTGTTGCTTTTTAAAATAGAAGCCATAAATACAATTAAGAGAATCCCGTTTTGATTCCGAGATGGAACGAGTGGGAAGATGCAAGGCATGACAAGGGGAGGGTAGAATAAATTTCAAAGCCCAGAAGTTAATGAATGCGTGGTCACGTAGAGATAGGGCTGGAGGAATAGGAAAGGCAGTGGTTACCAAAGGAAAGGAAGGCGGAGTCAATTTCAAAATGAAGTCACTTGCTTTGGTTGGATAAGAAACTTGGATTGGGAACTTGTAAGGACCCTTGAAAAGGATCCGGGCTGGACAACAATCAAATTTTACAACTCTCCCTAGAAATCGACTTCAGAGATTTACAAGGTCCATCCTCATCCGAAGGACAAAATCCACTTCCATCCCCCGGCATCTTCCTTGCCTTTCATTATCGCCTGAAAAAGTATCAACGTACGTGACTTTTGGCTGTTTTCTGAACTCGAATTTCCATTATTTTCACAATTTCACAAAAGACTTGGAAATTTTCTCAACGAAATTTCTCGAAACCAAAGAAACAATCCATTATTCATCATTTCAAAGGGAACACAGTTACGTATGCACTTGGAAATATTTCTAGCCACCAGGAGCGTTATGCCTGCGAATAGAGAAAGACCGAAGACCGTTTAAAATGCAACCTTAGAACACCTGACTCTCTAACCCTTCCCCGACAATTGAAATGCGCTTACACCTGCTTAACCAGGTAAAATTGTCATTTTACTTGAAATAATTCAAATTTAGTGTTTGGTAGTTGTTTAAAACGAGCAGAAGGGTATTTCCACCGCCCTCGGGTATGCGTAAGCATAAACGGTTTTATTGGCGAGGCGTGAATATTAGAATGTTGTGATAAAATGGGCTACTGAGCAAATAATTTGGCCTAATAGACACATGTGTACGAAGGAAGTTTGGCATTTGACCCCTTGGTATACACAGAGGCAGGACGGCATTAGACTTCCCCTGTTACCCTTTATTGAATTAAGAGATCAACTCATCCCCAATTTCCCGGAGGAAGTGGGGACCGCGAGGCGTGAAACCTCGTCCGGAGTTTACCCAAGTAAATTGGTCCTTCCGGACTACGGACAGACTGGCTGAAAGGGAAGCTGAGTCGAAGAGCAAATTGAATCAAAGTCAAAAGTTTTAGAGAATCAGAGCCCTCTCAAAAACCCATAACATGATTAATGACTTTATCACATTTAACACTCGGGATAGTCATCGGCCATTATTCCAGGGAGTGAACGATTTTATTACCCTAATAAATACAAACACAATTGTCTCCATGTGAATCCCCCCTCATCCAACAGTACACGAAGATCCAGTGGGGTTAGTTGGTTTGGCGGAAGGATCACATTTATGAAAGATAAATGAAGATTTCTTTTAACTTTCTTAACGGTTATACAAAGTTCCCATGTAAATGGGTGTCGATGATCAGTGGATGAGTTTGCAGAATCCTTACGTGTTATTTTCAGTAAAATACGTCTGTCGGAAAATCGATTTTCAAAATGTAAAATTTCTCATTTCCTTAACCGAATGGAGAAAGCCAGATAGGGCTAGTGATTATGGATAAGTCTCAGACAGGTCTAAATCACCGCACAAATCATTCGAATTGATTGTTCGGAATGGGAACCTTCTTTCCGTAAATATTATCCTTCCTTTTTTAAATGCCTGTCTTTAGGGTTTTCGTCAATTTTCCATTGTGTCAAAGCACGCACAAAACTCATCATTTCTTGGATATTGACATTTCCATTTATTTGAAGGGGCAGAATATCAATGCCTAACCTCCCCACTTTGTCATCTGTGAAACTTTACCAAAAAATCCTTAAGGGTAGAACCGAAAGTTGGTGTTCTTACAGTTGAAGTTGACTAATGTGCTTGCAAATTAATGTCGGTTTAACCGCCAGTACACGCTACAAATTGTAACTTTATACTAATGAATTTTGCAAACATTGAAAAGCTTGCCAATATCGGGTGTACAGTCGTGGTAGCGGTGGGTGTCCATCCAGGAAGGTGGTTGTAAGGAATCCTAAAAGCCCCATAAGTGCCCTTGTCACAATGTAAAGAATCAAATGACTTTTTTCCCCAAAAGAAAGGAAAACCTGGCGGAATTGACACGGGTGACACGGGAAAAGGCTCAAAGGCACTCGTCGAATATTTTCCACCCCTGGCATCAACAAGCAACTGTGAAAATAAGTGTCTTCCGGTGTTAATGGTCATGTCGCACAAGGCGTGTTAAGAATTCCCCAAACTTCTTGTAGAAATTCAAGAAAGGACGCAAGCAGCCAATTCTCTAGAATGAATTGGCAAAACCATGGTCTGGATTTTAGTTTGGACATTTTGCAGTTGTCGCATGTGTGGGAATCCATACAAGTTTTTGCCTCGTCGGTATAATAAATGAAGGGTATGAAATATCAAACTACCATTGTGGGGCTTTTCAATGCTTCCCCTGCCTCAATATTTTTTGAATCATGCAGTAATAGCGCGGGGACTGACCTGAGGTGACTAGGCATTGTGACCAGGCTCAATACAAGTTTTGTAACTCACCCGGCGGATAAATAGAACTGACGCACCCCTTAATATTAACCAAAAAGAATCAATGAAGTGGACACACGCCCCTATTTGGAATTTTAGTAAGAGGGCGCTCAGTAGTATATCAATACACACCATGAAATCAGCCAAACCCAAACGAAATGTGCCGAATCGCCATGGTTACGCGATAAAAACAGCAACGGAATGACATTCGGCTTACCTGAACTCTTGACTCTGGTAGGCTAATTTTAAGTGCCACTTCCTCCCGCATGAAAATGTCCGGGTATCTCGTTTTTCCAAAAAGGGATTCCAGCACATCCAGTTGAGCTCTCGTGAATGTTGTTCTCTCCCGTCGTTGTTTTCGGGGATTTGAACCTAGGGAAGAATTTACACCAAAAAAAATTAAGCCAGAATACCTTTCAGGTTTTAGTTGCCTTACAAAACTGGTTTTCAATTCAGTTTTTTTTCATAGATACATTAGACTATGCTTGAACACTATACGGACGCGGATGGAAACGCATACGTAATTCCATTTGTCGTCCCGGGTTGTCATTTTAAAATAAAAGTTACACCTCTAAAAATGGTTCCCAACTACAAAGTTGAGCCATGCAAGGGGCTCAACTATGTAGGCATCACCTATGACCCAAAAACATTGAAAAGATTAATGATAGCGGTTGGTTGGATTCAACTTTTCAACCTGTACTGCTTGAACCTTCCATTAGATATGCATCAACCTTAGCACTTGGATTATAAACTGATGTTAGTAGTGTGGAAGGATTTGATGCTTTAAAAGGTAACTACATTGACATCCCCATTTATTTCAAGGGGGAGAATTTTGACATTCGGGGATTAAGTGTAGCGGAGTCATCAAAGTATTTCTTCCAGTTGACAACAATTCCTGGAGCTCCATTCTGTCAACCGAAATCCGTCTCTGAGTTTCTATTAAATCAAAAGTTCCAACATGGTTTCTCACTTTTTGTCTTTAAATTTGAAAAAGTGGATCAACGGATTCCATTTGGAAATTCCGAATGTTCGGGCGGGGATCTTTTATGATCCAACTTTTTACGGAGGATAAATGCATTACGTCCCCCAACCACCCCTCCTGATTTACGGTCATTAGGGTTACCATTTCCCTTTTTAACCCGGGAGAATAAAAGTATATTCAATTGTATGGAGAATAAAAAACGGGGCTGTACCATGGTAAAATGAAGTACCTGGAGGGTAACCCATGGTCGAGTGCATGTCCATGGGTGACACGGTTAGTCCGAGTCCGTTCATGGCATATGGGGATGACTTGAGGTAGGGCATATGAGGTGGGACACTTCCCGTGTGCCCCCCACCCCCACCACCAAACGAAGAGAAAGCCAGGATGCTAGCTATCTTGGAATCTTTTCCAACAGCCCACGGGAAAATGGTTCCGGATTCCTTTAGCTTCCTGCAAATGTTACAAAAGAAATTTAGAAATTATCAAATACTTTTCTGATCTTTTAGTAAAATGACGATGAAAAGGAGGTTAAGCCTCGACCACTCTGTACAAAATGCGAGGAAATGTGACTGTTCAGGAGCTGAGCTGAGTTTTGTTGCCAGAAGGAAAAGAAAGACGCTTTTTTTCCGTCTTTCAAAAGTTGGATTTAAATTTGGATTCTTTATCCTAGAAAATGGAATCAAACGTTTTCGGGTAGGATTTGCTAAGAATTAATCCTCCTTTTCGATCAGGACTTTCTTGGGCTGGACAAGGAGTGGATACAAAGTAAAGGGTCCCCACATGAGTCCAATCACTAAAGAAATCATGCTGAGCTATTGAAACATTTTTTATTATTTCCAGCGCAGTAGTCCATAGTCTGAAAAGCAGCTGAAGAAATAGGTACCATATACCAATAGGTAAAAAGGTTCCTTGTCACTGTCAAGTCAATTC
>JAQIWD010001560.1:0-11952 GCA_034694825.1 Anurida granaria | reverse complement strand
CTTCAATGTGCACCACTCTGGGAAGACTCCGTTAGTTGTTTATCGTTATTCGATTGATCTCAAACTTGATAAGCAAATTTTGGAATTTATATTTATTGAAATTTCATTGGGTGAGCCTGTTTTTTGTTTTGAAAGAGTTCTGTTTATTCTAGCTGGATGTAAAATATCAAAGTTTGGTTAAAAGTTGGATTGGATATTTTTTACATTCGGTTTGGAAGTTTAAAAAGTATGAGACTTATAATGTCAGCACGAAAATGTACAAAATATTTCAGTTCGGTTTTATAATAATTTACACGAAGCAAACAAACGTCACGCTATTCGTGTACTGACTATTTCTACTATATCTGTTTGGATTTCTGAGCTGGTAACTGGTCATCATGTTCTACAAAAATATCTGGAGGTTTACCACAGGCGTCTTTGCTATAGGATTTATTGTTACAAATGCCCAATATTCTTATACTCTTAACCAAATTTTGATTTCTTTTTCTGACTGTCGAGTTCACCTTGTCCTCGATAGGCTCAAAACCGACATTGAACCTTTGGACCACCCTCTGTTTCTTGCCGATTGTCGAGAATACAACAGAAGTCTTCAAACGATTATAAGTAGGAAAGTCATTGAAGACTTCAAAAGAAATTCGAATATTTCCAAGAAGTTATTCTGCACCTTTTATATTTTCCTGCTGTACAATGTGGATGTAAATAGTATAATATGTAGTGCTAAACTTGATAAATTCATTTTGCCTGTCGGTTTTATTGTTGTGCGACTTGCCTCTTTACCACACAATTCTGACTTATGTAAGGGTTTTGCTTTCCCAATACTCCATTATTTAGTTGCCAATTTACTTGAGACCGGGAAGTTTAATGTAAGCCGTATTTCAAGCTTTTCTCAAGGACTGAATTGTAGTTTCGAAGGCGTTAGAAAGTGTGCGGAAAACAAATTTGTCATAAAAGTTTTAGTCAACAACCCTATATTAGATCATATTGATAAATTTTGTCGAGGATCAAATTTGAGTCTGGTCACTTCGTTGGACATTGACAAATATGCCGGGTCTCCATTTAATCTGACGAAATTGTATGACATACGTAGCAAAAGAGTGTCACAAAGCTATGGAAATATAAAAAACAGAGTTTTAGTTTATGTGGCGTTGCTGTTTATGTGGCGCCAAACGGGTAGTTGTTTAACCCATGAATTGGAAGATATAGTAGCCGAGGAACTGTTCTATAACTTTTTACCTAAGTTCTACGCCTTTGAGTATGAGTATGCAAATATACTCGGATATAATCTCCACCGTACGTATTTTGCCGACTTGAAATACCCAATTTCATTGTTTATTGTATCCACTCCGTCCCTACGATTCCTTACTTGTGATGGCATTAATCAGTGGAGCATAGCGAGATCCTTTGAAATATATCTTATTCCTTTCGATCTGAAAAGTTGGATCTCCATTTTGAGCATGGCATTCTTTGTCATCCCAACGACCCTCGTCTTATTCAACTATTTGTCAAATCCGGTAAAGCTTTGGGTCCCGATTTCAAACATTTTATCAGCTTCTGTTTGGCTCCTGGTGGACATTTCTCGGGGTATTAACGATAGGGTTTTGAGAGCTAATAATCTCTTGCTTAAATTTCGATTTGTGTTTGGACCTTGGCTGTTGGCTGTGCTAGTTCTTGTCAACGCTTACAAGGGGATCTTTACTTCAATTGCCCTCGCGCCGCCAAAGGCGACGCACACTTGGACAAATTTGAGCCAAATGCAAGGATTCGTTATTCTTGGTTTTATTGATACTTTAACTTTCCACAATGCGCTGCTACCATATGTTGATATGACCTCACTTTATCTAACAGATTGCCTCTGTTTTGACATTTTGCCGGCAAGCAGGAACCTAAGCAACAATTTTAGAGTTTTTCCCAACGGTTGCAAAAGCATTCCTGTGAATTCAAAGACGTTTCGCCACTTACAAAAGCTCGAAAATTTGAAGGAACCTACAATTAAATCATGTACATCAATTCTCCACACTTCGCCGTCAGGACTGTGGGCATTCTTCAAAAAATATACAAATGGCAATGACAAAGAAACAAATCAACCAAAATCAGTTGACAAGTTTTTTGGATATTGGTATTCTGCTGAGGATGTTTCTGGTTCAATGAATAACACAAGAATTGCAGGTATGGTGGGTCAATGCGATCAAGTGGCTCTCGTATGCCGAAATCAGAACAATAGTGCACTATAATCATATCTTGCAAAATCATCTTGGGCCGCTCACCGAATTTACTATTTCTAGGGAAATTGCGGTAGAATTTGAGGGTATTGCATTTATTACGGATTACAATAATGTGATGCATTTACATGAGATGATGTACCGCGGCTTGCAACAAATGTTCGAAAGCGGGATTTATAAATTGTGGGACAAGTGGTACGAAATTCTGAAGCCGGACTCAGATATTCCAAGAAAACAGCAAGTCGTCGAAAAGTACAAAGCCTTACCCAAAAAAATAACCTTCAACCTAAATGTGGCAACGATATTTATTCTGTGGAGTGTATATTCTACCTTCTCAGTGGCACTTTTTATTGGTGAGATATTGGTTACTTGTATAATAAAGTTACGCTGGTCAAAACTTATTATGGTGTAGACATAAACCATTGCAAAACTGTATGCATAAAATGTATATTTGAAAAGGTAATATGGTGCGAGGTTTGGTGTGGACAGATACTATCAAACCAAGTCTTCAAGCGACATTCGAACTTGATTTACATTTTAATATGCGTTAATCGCAAACAAAATGTATAAGATACAAAAAAAAATTTAAAAATAAAAATAGAATACATAAGATGAATGATTTTGCTCCAAGCCTATTTCAAATGCGGGAACTGCATATTTAACCTGCAAAACCTATTCGTACACATAAAAATTTAAATGTGTAATATTAAATTTAATTGTATTCTTACACGTACAGCTTGCTCCTCAACCATTGCTATTTATGGAATTCCCTACGCCATTTGTAAATATCCCTTTTCGGGAAATTAATGGCAACTAGTTGCCCCAGGGAATCTCGCATGGTACCCAAATTTTAGGATTATCCTGTTTTTTAAGGGTTAACCTTCGCATGTCGTCCGTATTTCAACCGAAACCACTCGTTAAATTTCAGATGAACACATTGCTTCAAAACACGGGGGTCAACGAAGCTGGGAATGAGGTTAATCCTGGGAGTTTTCGGCTAATGGATGGAATTTATTGGAATACGCGGGAGTATTGAAAGGAGTTCAAGTAACAGCAAATCAAATTTACTTTGGAGTAATTCAAATCTGAAATCCCTAGAAATTTCATAAAAATCTAAACTCTGGCACATATGAGATATGGAGTCCATCTCAATTGGATTGAATTGCGGTAACCGATTAATAAGTCCGTATTTAAGCAAGTGTATGATCTGTTATAATACCATCTTTTCCCTTTCGAATTGTCTCTCAAAATCTTGTAACCAAGTGGCTAAAACTCCGAAATACCAAGTGAGTAGCGTATTGTTACATCCTAGTAAATAATGTCATATATGCAAGAGCATAAATTAATATTTTGTGAAATACATAGTTATCAGAATTTTTGAAAAGGGGTTATAATCAAGCACCTCACCAAAAGCAGAAAAAGCCTCAAGTAGAAACACCCACGCCAATCACATTTTTGTACATCACCAAAAGTAGAAATTGTCTCACCATTGGAAAGTAATATGAGTTCAAATACAAATGTGGTTTAGGTTTTAGGATAAATCAATAATTGATTGAACATAAATATTATTTATGTTAGGAATTGTTGAGTTCTGGTAGCCACAGCTACCCTGCTATACATTTCATTGCTCTTATTTATTTGCACCATACAAGTACACTCGCTCGAATTCCCCCAGGTTACATCTTGGATGCCAAGTTTCTCCAGTCATAATAGTTTCCTGACCGTCATCAAAAATTTTGTTATAGAAAATTTATCATTAGGATGAAAGGGCGATCCATATTTTTTGCAAATATGTTTCGAAACAGAGTATGCCCTCATACGGCATTGTGCGAGGAGCAGAAATTCGCATGAACGTAATGTTATATTATCTAAGTAACAAAAATGATGTTGCAGTTCTTTGATTCAAATGCATTCAGTTCCGTCAAGATTGCAACGTTCATGGGTTAAATTCGTCTTGGAGCGAAACGTTGCAGTTATCATAGCATTTTAACGGTGGTATTTACTTCACATTTCTTGATTTTTTTTGCATACTTTTATATGAATTTAACGCAGCGTTCGGTGGAATTTGGATATTAATCAAATAAAAACACAGCAAATGACAGCCCTTATAAAGGGATTGTCGCAACTTTTCTTGTTTAATACCTGTATGGCAATTTCTTTTCCGTATTTTATGAATCAGGAAAAACAATGCAAAACGGAAAATACCGGTTTATTTTTAGTTAACACTTTAATGCTCAATGGGGAAATGAATTAATTTCCCTTCAGTTACAAACAATGTCCAAATAACTTTCCAATTGTTGATCATCCCCTTTATTCTATAGTCATACAAGTCCACCAAAATCAGAACTTTCCACAGTCGCTAACCATTCGGAAATAGTAATCAGAAACCGGTTTTTGAGTTATTGCAATTTTTCAGGCCATATGCACATGCAATGTTGCAATCCAAATTGGAACCTTTTAATTTGCAACATCATTTCACTTCCATTCATCAGGTGCATCGGTTGTTCCAAATTCTGAGTTCCAAAAATGAAATTCAATCCAAGTAGCGACGATGAATTTTTTACTGCCCTCGTAAATGAGGCTCCACTAGTCCCTGGTTGGCATTCAAATACGGACCAGTGGGAAGATATTCCATGGCTCGACACTTCTCTCCTTGCGGAAACCACGGATTTCCGAACAAAACATGCCAAATTATTTGCAGCCTCGTCCACTATTGTCATTGGGCTTGGCCTCCAGCTCAAGACCACATTCCAACCATTCTTACAGACAGGGACACTGTCGGATGACACCCACAAAACTATTCTCAAAAGTGTCAAACATGCGTCCCACTTTATTCAATGGTTTAACCGAGGAGCTCAAGACGCTCAGGTATATCAAGATTTGCAAAAAATTAAGCGGACGCATGCGAATTTGGCAAAAAGCATCCGCCCCTACACTTCGCCACCAGAAGACGATTTTGGAGCTCAGCTGAAGGGGGAGCTCCAAATTTGGCAAAACGCAATTAGCACAGACTTTTCCGCCTACGCGGGCGACAGGGCATTCCGAGAGGTCAACAGATACGACACCCCCGTCCCCGTGAACCAATTTGACATGGTCATCATACAACTTGATTTTATGGTTCCCTTTGTCCTTCCGGAACTCCACGGGATTGAAGAAGGGAAAGTCGGAGGGAAGGAGTTTGCAGGATTTTTCCATCACTGGGCAATCATCTTCCGATTGCTGGGGGTTGAAGATCGATTCAACCTCGCCCTTCATCCCAGCAAGCCCCTCGTCCATCGTATCATGAAGAATTTATTCGGAGAATTCCTAAGCATGGACTTGAAGCAATGCCAAATATTACACGTCTATTTGGCGGCATGCACGACGTACTTACGTTGGCCAATGAGTGGACCTGCATTCCTCATTTTGATTGCGGCCCAAATTCATCCACAACTCAAAGGAGGGCGAAAATTTCAGGGGACGGAGATGAGGAAACTGCTGAGTGTCAAGGATAAAGTTACCCTGGGCCTAGTACAAGGTGGACTCACAATCCTCAAGTGGTCGCTCTGGATCAAGGAAGCATTCGTATATGTGGCTCCGAAGCTATACACGGTTGTGTCAGAAAAATATCATAAGCTGGGGGCTGGGATCTATGCGACCAATTATAGCATTACGTAAATGGTTAAAATATTAACACTTAAGTCAATCATATTTCCACAAAAGATTTCCAAAAGTAAGGAAAGTTAGAATAATGAATTTTAGGTTTCAAACCTTATTTCAGTCTCTTGTAGAACACACAAATCTTTCTGAATACTACTTCTTATTAACACAACACCAACTTTACAATTTAGACAAAGCGAATTTCTTGACCTTCTTTCTGAAAACCACCAATGTTCTTTAATATATGACTATAATTTATGCTAAAACGTATCGAAACCTAATACTTATAAAATAAAAACTCTTATTCAAAAATTCAATATTTCTTTTATGTATATACAATATATATGAGAAAAATGGAAGGCATGGGGACCAATAATATTGAAATATTTGGATTTCGGCATGTTAACAGCATTGGAGAACTCAAAAATGCATTTTGGCATGTGAGCAGCAAGAGAAACCTAGTTAATAGTATAAAAATGCATTTTGGCATGTTAACAGCATGGGAAAACTGGAAAACGCATTTCCTCATGTTATGGCAGCGTCTCGAATGGGTTGGATTTCCACGACATGCCGAAAATGCAACCCTACCATGCGGGGGACAATGCGTAGTTTATGATTTCATCGTTACACTACCTTAAATAGACGACTGACTGAAGCACCCGTAAAATTAATTCAGCGCATGCCAGGCAACACGTTCTGGCTAAACCACGAAGCATAATATTAGCAAGAATCAATTATATATCAACGTTCGTAGAAACGTTCTACAGCGAACTCAATGAAAATATAAAAACAGAGTGAGGAAATAATATATTTATAATATAAACAGAGTGAGTGGAATTAAAGGAACAAAATTGTGGATCTACCGTCTCATATTAATGTAAACAAAATAGTCGTGAGAGCCGCTACATGATGTCAGATTCCGCGTATCTTACGCAAAGAGTCGAACTCGCTTTTTCGTCTTACAAGACTTACTACGAAACAATTACGCCCAGAATGCACGGACTCAAACGCCTATAGCTATTAATAGAAAGTGGGATTTATGGTTTGGAAATTCTGGCACAAGGCACTAAATCCAAAGGACCACAAACTTGTCAGGGACTTTACAATAATGAACGAAAATTTTCAGCGCCCCTCTGCCTCCGGTGGTACAAATATTCGCACTTATATTTGTAATTTGGGGTGAGTGGATTTCAACTGTTCGTTGTGCTGCTATCTGCCTTGAACTATTTGTATTCAATAAGAAGAAACTATATAATCGAATTTGCTGCATTGCATCTAGAGTCCATTTGTTCCTTGTTGAAATTTTAAGGGAAATGACTAATCAGGTTAATCTAACTAAGATTTTGTTTGATGTGACTCTAGTTTGCCTATATAGGATGGGTTAACTTTGCCAAATTAACTCCCATATTATACCGAATATACAAAAAATATATTCAAAAAATTAAACGTTCATTCAAATACTTGAGGTGAGTGAATGCCAACAACGAAATATACAAAATGTGCGGCAGGAGTTCCCTCAAAACTAAACCTACATTTAATAGGGTTGTGGATTAAAGATATTTAATCAAATCGGATTTCCTAATTTTCGAAAATTGTAAGAAATTTTTCACAGAATTCTGTTTTATTTTTAGGTTTTGTAAGACTTGAAAGAAAGTCGGGATATTTCTTGCACAAAAATTGGGAAGGCCTAATTAAACTTTCGTAATCGTATTCGTGTACTGTTTCTTTGTTATCCTTTTCTGTGTTCATTCAAAAAAATGTTCAATCAAAACTTTATTAACTTGCAATCAAATTTGGCACTTTACACGACAAAAAATTATAGAAATTATGGAAATTATAGATATTAGGCACAAGTTGGCACACCTTTGCTGATCGGTCAAATTCACATATTAAAACGTTACTTCTGAACGGCGTCACAAGAATGGGTAAACCTATACAAAGAACCTACCAACCTATAGTAGAAAACAAGTTAAAAATAAATAGATCTTTAGAAGAATTTTTTTTGCAAAATATGAGAGCAATTGAGTTGTTCTGATAAAATAGACGAAATAAAAGTATTTTACTAGTGTATTTTAGAACACGTTATTTCTAAAAACGAGAGGATATTTTTGTATCAAAGTTTGGTCAGGCTTGCAACCCTAATAAAGTCGTAAAAGTGAGAATCATAACTCCGTTACTGAAAAGTCACAGGCTCGCCAGATCCGTTCTTATCAGCTTATCAGGAAGAATTCTGGGAATATCACTTTACCCCGCAACATAAGGTTTGAGCGGGAAATAATTTTGTAAGCAAAACAATAAGATTCAAATTTTTAAGAAATCGAGTGAGTGAGTGAGTTTAGTTTTTTTTTAGTTGAAAATTAAATCAATCGGTCAATAAACTTCGTTTTAGTTGTCAATATTTAAAGTTCAGTTAAATTGTACCAGGTGTCTCCCAATGGGAAAATCGGATAATTACGCTATAGAAGGCAAAGAACCCATCGGTGAAGGTTCATTTGGGAAAGTTTTTAGAGGTTGGAAACTGGACACGAAACAACTTGTTGCCCTCAAGGTCATTCGCAAGGTGAGTGGTCATTTAACACATTTACTCCAAAAGTCCGCACTTGGTCATTGGTGGTAAAGTAAAGTGAAGCCTTCAAGTAATTTAATTCTTTATTTGAATATCCAGATTGCTCACAATGAAAACAAACTCCAATTCCTACGATCCGAGTCGGAAATCCATAGTAAACTCAACCACAAAAACATTATCAGAATGCTCGATTACTATGACTCAGAGAAAGAGGTTCGTTCTTCTATTTTACGCTTGTCCCCGTCCGTGTATCAGTTTCACATAATTTAATTGTTATTTTGTCCTACCTTTAGTTGGTACTTATCATGGAATGTGGCAAATGTTCACTGGCAGAACTAATCAGTCCCGGAACTAATCTGAAGCCGGGCCAAGTTCAAGAAATTGCATGTGATATCACCTCGGCCTTATTCTACTTACACTCACAGAGGATACTCCATCGTGACTTGAAGCCACAAAATGTTCTACTTGGATTTGATGGCCTTGCCAAGGTGTGTGACTTTGGATTTGCCAAACATATGGCGCTCGACACTTTCTTGTTGACCTCTCATAAAGGGTTAGATATTATACCATCAAACATTGACAACCTTTATCTACTATGCTTTAGCAATCATCTTCATGATCTTTCAAACTAATTACAGAACTCCTCTTTACATGGCCCCGGAAATACTGAAGTACACACCTTATGATTATAAGACAGACCTCTGGTAAGTGCAATCGCACATTTCCTTTGTGCCAAAGGCAGAATGCATATTAATTGGTTACTTTGCCACAGGTCGCTTGGGTGCATTTTGTATGAATTGATGGTAGGCGTCCCACCATTTAACGCCCCTGAATTATATCGCCTTATGACGATGATAGATGAACCTATCGAATGGGATAAAAGGATTACCGGGGAGTGTTTAAAGTTTTTGCAAGTAAGTCCTCGACTTTTGAATGTATTGAATTATGTATATTGTCAATTGTCACTTCACCATGTACATCTGCAGGGGCTCCTTGAAAAAGATTGCCAAAAGCGGTTTGGCTGGCCGGGAATCCTGGATCATCCCTACGTGGCCAGCGGCCTTTGCGTGGAGCGAGATGTCGGAGAATTCGCATTGACGAAAGCCCTAAGCCCCTCTCAGGAATTTGCAAAAGAAGTTCAGCGTCAGGATATTCAGCGGAAAAGCCGCCAGCACCACGAGTTTGTTTTTTTACTGCTAATATTCTTGCGCCTTGGCAACTGCTCCAGTCCCACTAAAATGTTTCCTACTTTTATTTTAGAAAGAAAATGTTACTCAAATTCCACAGGCACATGAACGGAGATTCTTACCGAAATCAACCAATGTCGAACCTCGTGATGGTCCAGAATGGCCGCCTCGCGCCGCTTTATGCTATCCGTCCAGCGGTGGCACATCCCCATGTTACCGGAAAACAAAACAACAAGGTTGTCCCACGGAGAGTGACGAAGAAAAATGTTGGTGCAAATCCGACAATTTTGGAAGGAGACGAGGCCAAAGGGAATTCCAGTGATTCATCCCTGGACACGCTCACTTCCAGCTCCGAAGATGAGAGTGAAGACGAGAAGGCGACGATAGTGGTGGACTCAAGGTCAAGGTCATCTGAAATGTCAAACGGTCAGGGAGACGTAAGGTCCGGCCGACAACCCTGCGACCCCTGGATTTCAGGAACACGGCTTGCATTGGATAGGCCAACGGATGATCCCGTAGAAATTGAAGAGGAGTGGCTTGACTACTTACACAAAAACATCAAGGTTCTTTCTTATTGAATAATATATCCATATTGATATTAAAACGTCACTGGGGCGAATATTTCAGTTGTGCTTGTTATTTCAGGAAGTAGTGAAGAATCCAGAAACTCTTTGCGAAAAATACTCCTTTAGGCTCATTGTCCAGCCACTTCGGAATCAGTACACTGGGGGAGTGGTGGTTGAGAGGATCGCATTCCTTCTCTCCATCCCCTTCTCCCAAGGGCCAAAGGCGGATCCAGGTATGATACAAAACCTGGAGAGTGTGTACTTGGAGTCGAAAGTCGTGGCGAACCTCATTTATGCTTCTAAACTGATTGTCATCCGTCGGAGGTTGAAATTTGAAGGTTCACTCGAGTCTAGCCACCTTCCTGAGATTCTCACGGAAGATGACCTGGATGCCTTGGAGAAATGTCTCCGATTGGTAAATTTTTGTTGCACGCTATTTCCCAATTTCAATTGTGGATTTTGAATGTCATTATCCTAGGTTTGCTTCCTGGTATACTCAGAGGATCGTTTCGTGATCCAGTTCTGTGACAGCATCCTTGGATTCCAGGCTTACGTTCTTTTCCAGTTATTTCTCACATTGGATGGGAGAAGGGACCGCCTCACTTCAGACACTTTGGCAATCCTCTGTAACCTCATGAGAATTTTACCTGGGAATGTCAATATCCTCGAAAACATATTCTTTGGTATGTGAATTTTTAACCCCAGCTTTACGGGATTTCAGAGCCTTATGCTATTTTTCTGAACAGATTCTCATAGTGATGCAGAATTCTGGAGACTGTTAGCTCATAGCAGTCCACACATTCAGTCATGCGCCTTGCGACTCGTGGGTTATCTCCTGGTTCACTCTCACAAAGCCAGAGACATCCTGGTCACAAATTCTGCCAAACTCTGGAGGATTCTGCGCAATGCAAGCACTCAAAGTAGCCCCCGAATTCTAGCTGTGAGTTGACACCACATACGAATCAAGTCGATTTGGGCAATCGATTTTTAAACATTTTATAAAAAGAGTTGTGTTTTTTGTATGAATACAGGCAGCAGAGTTTGCTGCGGATACGCTGAGACAGTTAGGAGCTCCGGCTGCAACTCCGAATAAAACGATCCAACAAACGAGTCTTCCTCTGAAATTCTCATAAAGGATTAATCTACTTTCCACCACTAGTAATAGGAGTAATATTACAGACTAAACTGAATGTCTAGTTTATCAATATACTTTTATCACATTTTATACTTTTGTAGTTTTGTGTATTAAATTAGATCCGTTTACGATCAAGTAATATTTTTGTCGCTGGCTGCCTTGAATTTTGATCCGTCAAACGATTCTTATACACAATTTTAAAACATCATTATTGACTTATTTGCTGTTTTCTACGAGCTTTGTC
The DNA here is from genome assembly GCA_034694825.1 of Anurida granaria. Lineage (NCBI taxonomy): Eukaryota > Metazoa > Arthropoda > Collembola > Poduromorpha > Neanuridae > Anurida > Anurida granaria. The sequence goes on along the minus strand of JAQIWD010001560.1, from coordinate 396 downwards.
ACGGCTCTTGCTTCGAAAACCTGAATGCAGTCACTAAAAATATTACGGTATTCTTTTTTAAATTCTGATTACCTCGTAAGAACTTACAATATGCCGAAATTTTTTCAACGCCAGATATTCTTCTTATACTTTCAAGAAGCTGTGACGATTCTTGTGAAGTAAATTAAAACTCATACTAAAATATATTAATACTAACTCGGACACAAAATTAAAATTAGTCTATAATTCTCGTACATGCTAATTAAAAATTTTGACATAAAGTTATCTTCGGATTGTGGAAAAGTTCGCGTTTTAGAGAATGCGACAGAATATGAATATACAGAGACGTACCGTCCGTGAGATTATGTGAGAGGGTCAGCTCAGGCCCGGGCCCCGAAGGGGCCCGCAGCTGAACCT
>JAQIWD010001559.1:0-11961 GCA_034694825.1 Anurida granaria | reverse complement strand
TGATCCGTTCGTCCACACTCCATTTAGGGACTCAGTCGTCAAAACAGGAGGGAATGAAAGGAAAACTTGTAAAACTATCTGATGGGAAGTGGGAAGCAATTTAGGGAACTTTATCTTTATCCTAAAAGCGGATATTGGGTTCCCAAAATTTCATTTTCACTTTCAACTTAATCCAATCAGGAGGCGGAGTTGGAGAAAAAATGCTCCAATTCTACTTGAGCTGGAGAAAAGGTTCAAGTGGGGAACTGGAGGGACTGGAATGCTCTGGATAACTCGGTTAATCCTACCCCCTTACTTTCTCCTGGAAAAGGTTTCAAAGGAAAGAGGGATCCGGTGGAGGTGGTCAATGGTTGTCCAGGAAGGAGGAGCGACGGAATTCCAGTATATAAGGGTTGATGTTTTTCGCATGATAATTTAGCATGAAAATTTTAGCAATGCCAAAAATGCTAAGAGTGATTGAATTTGTTGGGTTTGAGGGAAATAACCATGGAAATGGAAATTAACTTTGTAGTCTTTGTATTTTTTAAACTAACATGTTTTTGACATTTTTGCATAGCGTCATTGCATGATTTCCGCTTTGTTTTTCCAATATCTTCAGCTTAAACATTTTTAACATTTTTAGCATTCGTGTTTTAGCATGCAAGCAGGTTGAAGGCTCAAAGGCTGTTGATTTTTTGGAGGCTTATAACGATTCCTTTGCATGTTTCCGGGCCGAAACGCAATTACTTAAACTTTTGCGAATGATTACCAAGGAGAAAGTGGGTGGTAGGGATTTTGAATTGAAGGAGAAAGAGATGGATGAGCTCCTTTTCTTGGAGGGTTGGGAATCCGTGAAGAAGGATTTTCTTTGAGTTGAGAAACTTTTGAAAGGAGATTATTATTTCAGTGTCTCATTCTATTGTCATTTGGTTAAAAAAGTGGAGATCCCAAGTAGAAAGAAGAAGAAGAAGAAGAAGAAGAAGAGGAGGATGGTAGGGGAGGATGAAACTTTCTAATTCATATCCTGGGGTGAAACTTGGTAAGTTATTGATCCAACACTCTTCTTCTGAGTGGAGAAAGATGATGATGGGAAGTGGGAAGAAAGTGCAGGAAGAACCAACCGCAGTGTTTGGGCTTTAGAAAGTCCTCAACTCCAGGCTCCAGCTCCGTTTCCAGCAGTTTCCAGGAGTGGGAAAGTGGAAACACGAGTTTTGGTCCAGAGAAAGGCAAGAGAAAGGCGAGAGACTGGATACCTTTCTCTTTTCCCCATCCACGGGCTCCTGCATCTTCTCCAGAGTCTTCCAGAGCTTTCTGGAGTGGTGGTGGTAGGGTCCTCCCTCCTATTACTCACGCTTCGAAAGCTAAAAAGGTTCTTCCTGGAGCTAGGAGCTAGCCATCCATCTAGTCCTGTTCTTGATGATTCAGTCACTCACTCAAACCTAAACCACGGACCCAAGCCCCCCGGAGAAGGACCAATGGAAAGGAAGAATGGATATGAGAACGACTATTATGAAAGCCCATTAAGCCTCGGTTTAATAGGACCAGGGGCTCTTTAGCCTTTCCCGGCTTCGAACCGCCCGTGTGCCTTGTGCCAAAAGACCCTTACTTCCATAATGCTCCCTGACATGACAAGGAAAGTGCGAGTCCTCGTCCTTCCTTTCCTTCCTTCCTGGAAGGCCATTCACGAGTCAGCTCCCTCATCATTCCAATGGAATCTTGGATTTTAATGGAGTCGTGAGCTTTTATTTTTATGCCTTTCCCATTGGCACTACGATTTAGGATCCGAAAACAAAAAGTTCCAGGCGACCATCATCATGCTTTCACTCACATTCTCCAGGAAACTGAAAGGAACTTTGGACCCATCAAGGTATTGGTGATGGAGGAGAAAGCTAAACTCGTAATGGTTCACTAACCGTAAGCATCCAATCAGTTAACATGTTTTGCACAAATGCGAAAACATGCGATCCTGAAAATGCAAATTCAAACTAAAATCCAACTATCCAATTCCCATTTCTTTGCTGAATTTCCTTGTAAATTATCGTAACGTTTCCAGCATTTTTGGCAGGTTTAGCATTGTTTAGCTAAGGATTCCAAATTTTAAATCGGTTTGACTAGCATTGCTCCCAGACTATTTTACCATTTTTATCTTTTCAAGCTTTGAAGTTTTACCATAGTTTTGAAACTTATGGATGGAGCTACATTGACATTTCTCGTATAGCATTTTTAACATACTTGACATGTTGGGCTAAGCGTTTTTGCTTTGAATTTGCAAATTTAAATTTACCTTAATTGGCATTTTCGGCTTAGCATTTTCCAGCATGTTTTGACATTTTTTAGACTAGCAAATTTAGGATAAATTTTAGCAAAAGTTATACAAAGCAGTTTTCGCATATTTGACATGTTTAGCTTAGCATTATTGGCATATTTAACATGTCGGTCTTACCATTTTTGTTTCGGATTTGCAAATTTAGCTTAATTGACATTTTCAGCTGAGCATTTTCAGCATATTCGAAATATTGGACTTAGCATTTTCAGTATTTTTCGACATTTTTTGTATCAGTTTTAACATAATTTTCATGTTTTACGCAGCATTTTTAGCAGATTTGACATGGGCTTAGCATTTTTAGCATATTTGAAATATTGGGCTTAGCATTTTCAGTATTTTTCGACATTTTTTGTATCAGTTTTAACATAATTTTCATGTTTTACGCAGCATTTTTAGCAGATTTGACATGTTGGGCTTAGCATTTTTAGCATATTTGAAATATTGGGCTTAGCATTTTGAGCATGTTATTGACATTTTTTGTATTAGCTTTAACATAGTTGCCATGTTTCACGCAGCATTTTTAGCAGATTTGACATGTTGGGCTTAGCATTTTTAGCATATTTGAAATATTGGGCTTAGCATTTTCAGCATGTTATTGACATTTTTTGTATTAGCTTTAACATAGTTGCCATGTTTCACGCAGCATTTTTAGCAGATTTGACATGTTGGGCTTAGCATTTTTAGCATATTTGAAATATCGGGCTTAGCATTTTCAGCATGTTATTGACATTTTTTGTATTAGCTTTAACATAGTTGCCATGTTTCACGCAGCATTCTTAGCATATTTGACATGTTGGGCTGAACATTTTCAGCATAATTCGATATTTTTGGCTTAGCATTTTTAGCATATTTGCCTCAATATTTCGGACATAGCATGCATTTCACCATCATTGTAACACCCGTACTTTTGAACACAAGAAATCATTGCGCTGCAGTTATTATGTCCCTATGCCTTGGGCAACTTTTGTTGGTTCGTCACTTGTGGTTGTTGCTACCGTCTGTTGGTCGTTTTGAGTGAGACACAATTGAAGTTGCACATGCGGAAAGCTGAGGTTGCAAAAGTCCTACTTTCACTTTCTGGTTTGTACTTTCCGGGAGCTTATTTCCTGTGTGGTTCCCATTTGATGGGTTTTTTTTACTACCCGGGTTTCTTCCGGGGAGCTGCCCGTTTCCTCTTCACATCTTCTTCTGGTGCTGCTCCAGTGGTTGGGAAAAGTTGCGATGGATTCTTGTTTTATTTATACAAGCCTCCTCCTTATTTTTATGGGTGGGAATCTGCATGGGATCCAATTTCAGTGGGATGATAAAATATGCATTAGGCGACGGAGGAGGCTCAGAGAAAGTTGGAGCAGGGAAAGTACGCAGTCCCTTTCTCCTGAGGGCTCCCCTTTCCATCTTCCTCCTCATTTCGTACGTGATGCTCAATGAGCTGAAAGCTGGAAAAATAATAAATAAGAAATATTTGAGCCATAATATGATGGGACTGGAGAAAGGGGAAAGCTGGAGCTTTCCCTCCTACTTTCTCCCCTGGAAAAACTGGAATTCCTGACCCCATCACACAGAGAAAGGCATAAAAAGAGAAATTTCGAGTAGTCAGAAGAGAAAAGAAAAGATGAATGGTTTGTCAGGGACGTAAATCCGCTCAATCCGTCAGCCCAGTTGGAGAAAAATTGGACAAACTATCTCGTCTCGAGTCACAAGTTTTTTTTTTTCAAAAGAGACATTTTGAGAAATTACAAATTGAGAAAAGAGGACCACCGCGGCGGCCCGCCGTCAGTCCAGATTGTTTTCTCCAAATAAAAATCCGAATTGTACGAATGAAGCGGGGAAGGCACGACAGAACGTGATGGAAGTTAAAAGGCCATTTTTTACGCTTCCAGTGACTATAAAGCAGGAACTACCGAGAAAAGTCTCTGTTGCGTTTGTGTTGAAAGGTCAAAGGTCACATATCCCCTCCCCTTGTGAGTCCATTGATATTGACAAGAGTTCGTTAACTAATTTGTCGAGTGGGAGTAGAACCATTTCCGGAATTCCTGGACAGAATCCAAGATGCATTTTGAATCTGGAGAAAGTGGTACTGGAACTGCTGCTGGAGGGCGGACGTTCCCTTTCTCCAGTTTTGACAGCAGGGAGTGAACGTAGATAAAACATTTAAGTGAATCATTTGTATGTAGAGGAGCAGATGGGTTAACTCATCATTCAACTCTCAAAATGGCTTCTCCTGGAGTCTCCAGGCAGACTTTTCCTTTTCTCTCCTCCTCTTGGTACAATTCCAGATCTTTTCCTTCCAGGAATTCCATCGAAATTGGGATCTGGATTCTGGAAGATCGGGCTGAGATTGAGAACAGGCAGGAGGAGGATCAGATTTAGAAAGGAAATCGTAATAATGATAGACCTGAATTGGGGATTACCAATTGAACTGACAGAACTTCATTTTTATTTCAAACTCCTTTCTCCTCGGAATCTTGGTAAAAGAACCTTCCTTTTTTCTTCAGATTTACCTCATTTTGAGCCTCAAAAACAAATAAACGAGGAGGAGGAGAAAGTCATCTTCCAACTTTCTATTTTCTCAGTAAATGATCCACAACGAAGGAGGAGGATGAAAATGAGGGGCTGTCAAAAATAAATTCCTTTCCATTTTATCTTCCTTTCCCATCCCATTGCTCATGTTCTACTAACTTAAACAAGCATTCCGATTTTTCGAGAAAAAAAAATGGCAAAATGCCGTATTTGTGAACTAGAAATTTTTTTCAAAAAATTTGCATTTCTGCATCGGTTTTCCAAAAATTTCAGAGCGATTTCTGTACTTTAGTTGCGAAAAAAAAGCAGTAGCAGACAGGAAAGGCAGGGAAAATGGTTCGAAATAACCTGAGCATTTTGAATTGAAATTTACAATTTTGTTTTATTTTTTGCAGGGCGTGAGCCTAGGTGGTCGAAAACGTTTTTCCCGTGAGTCTTTCGCAGCGACTGCCGCGAGTAGTGCGACGGGGCTTCCACCGAATTCCAAATCCAATCAATTCCCGATTCAATACTCTGCCGCATGTTCTTCCGAATTAGACGTGTCTTCCAAGAAGGCGAGAGAGAAGCGGAAGGATATAAAAAGTAAATTCAAATTGGACAAATGGGAATCATCCACTTCCGGTTCGGAAAAGACGGGATGTCGATGGACCTTTGTCTTTGACCCCGCTGGGCGGCTGTGCTACTATTGGTCCATGGTCGTCTCACTCGCTTTCCTCTACAACTTCTGGGTACTCAACTACAGATTTGCATTTCAGGTGAGGTCAAGGTCAATTGACCACAATCAACAGTTTCCTTCACACGTGAAATCATGGACGCATTTACCTCTTTTATTGCACTTTGTCCAGGAAATGACTCGACAGACTCTCGTCCTCTGGCTCTGCCTCGACTACACGGCTGACTTTTTGTACCTGCTGGATATTGGGGTCCATTTCCGGACGGGATACCTGGAAGATGGGGTTCTCCAGACGGATTCTACCAAACTCCGCCACCACTATATGAATTCCACGACCTTCTACATTGACTGTCTCTGTCTCCTACCACTCGACTTTCTCTATTTGTCCATTGGGTTTAATTCCATCCTCCGGTGCTTCCGACTTGTCAAAATGTAAGGTTTCAGGCCGTTTTTGCAAATTTTCTAGACACGTCCCCATGTTGGCAAATTTTCTATTACAATTTGCCGTTTTTGTTCTACTCCAATTTCCCATCTTGGCAAATTTACTGCTCCAGTTTTTGGACACAATTTTTATTGCAATTCGTGATTTTGGTAAATTTTTACTGCAATTCGTAATTTTTGAAAAAATTTTTTTACCGCAATTCGTGATTTTGGTAAAAATTTTTTTACACCAATTCGTCATTTTTGCACATTTTTTTTTTACCGCGATTCATGATTATGGTAAATTTTTACTGCAATTCGTGATTTTTGCAAATTTTTTTTACTGCAATTCGTCATTTTTGCACATTTTTTTAACTGCAATTCGCGATTTTTGTACCTTTTTATTGCAATTCGTGATTTTTGCAATTTTTTTTTACTGCAATTCGTCATTTTTGCACATTTTTTTAACTGCAATTCGCGATTTTGGTACATTTTTACTGCAATTCGTGATTTTTTTTTACTGCAATTCGTCATTTTTGCACATTTTTTTAACTGCAATTCGCGATTTTGGTAAATTTTTACTGCAATTCGTGATTTTTGCAAATTTTTTTTACTGCAATTCGTCATTTTTGCACATTTTTTTAACTGCAATTCGTGATTTTGGTAAATTTTTACTGCAATTATTCTTGATTTTGGTAAAAATTTTTTACTGCAATTTGTCATGTTTGCAAATTTCTTGCTGGAATTTCAGGTTTCATTAAATTTCGTGCTCTTTTTGAGTTGTGACTTAAAACGGATTCTTACATTTCAGTTATCGATTTTGGGCCTTTATGGATCGAACTGAGCGACATACCAATTACCCAAACCTCTTCAGGTAAGCCAACTCCACCCGAACTCTAATTGGACGCCGCATGCTGGCCCGCATCCAATTAGATCCAAACAATTGAATTCCGACCACCTTGACCTTTTCATCCTCCTCTAACCTTTCTCCGGGACGTCTATTTCCAGGTCCATTAGTTTGGTGCACTACCTCTTTGTCATTTTTCACTGGAACGCGTGTCTCTTTCATATTATATGGAAATCCAAGGGATTCTCTCCAGATTGGGTCTTTAGGGATGAAGTGGATGAAAATGATCCAGACACGCTCAAGCACTATCTCCAAAGTTTCTATTGGTCCACGCTCGCCCTCACTACCGTCGGAGACTTACCAAGTAAGGAAATCCCTTCGATTTTTTCCAGTTTCAATAATCGCTTCTCCAGCGATCACAGCGATCACTGCTGTCAAAACAGTGACTTGAGTGACCTCTATTTCATTCCCTTTCAGGACCAAAGACCAAGGGGGAATTCTTCTTTGTGATTTTCCAAATCGTTCTAGCCCTCCTCCTCTTTGCGACCATTTTGGGATATGTCGTCAACATTGTCACCAATGTCTCCGCAGCCAGAAAGGAATTCCAAGGTACAGTCAGTCAAGTTGCAGAGAAAGTAGACGAATGCGAACATTTCTAAGACTTCTGTTTTGAAAACGACAAGTTTCAGAAGAACAACAAAATAATTATTGTTGAGTCTCTACATACAAAATTCGCAAACTTTTGCGAAAAAAGCTTTTATCTTGCTTTCTTTTTGCACAAGACGCCGCAGCAGCAGAAAATGTTTCCAGAACTTTTTTAATTGTATTCATTCCGTTTGTTTCTTGGGCCCTGGAGGAAATCTGTCTCTGTCAGGCCAGGAATTTGAAGACAAACTTTTTCCTTTGTTTCCCTCTCACTGGATGGCCTGGAGTCTAATAGTCCAGAAAAACGATCCCTTTCCTTATCATTTCCCTCCAACACTCATGTCCTCCTCAGTCAGTTTGGAGCCAAAAGAACTGCCGAGACTCCGCATTTTGTACTCCGCCCGTAATGAAAAGTAGTGGGGCTGGAGAACTTGAAACTTTGCATGTTTGCATTTGGAGCAGCCCCTGGAGAAAGTTTTTCACTTTCTCCAGAGCTTAGGGGAAAGGAGCCCACAACCAGTCAGTCCCACATGGTTTTCGTCCCCTTTATGATTTCGTGACATTCTGCCCTTTTTCACAACATAATATTCCATTTCCTCCCCGGTTGGTATTCATGAATGTCTTGAGGAAATTATAGGGAGAGACACACGCAGTCCTCTTTTTCTTTCCCCTCTGCTTTCACTTGGGCTTTCACTTGGAAAGTCCTTTAGTCTTCGTCTCAAGGTGCCCCAAGGCCCCTTCCGGTGCTTTCTTTTATGCCTTGTCACTCTCAGGACTAAAGGACTCAACATTTCCAGCCACTTTGCCCGGAAGTGGTAGGCTTTCCCCACATTTTCCTGGAGTCTAGTCTAGTTATTAGCTCCATACATTTTTCCAGGTTGTGCATTAATTATGCAGAGAAAGAGGCCTGCGTGTCTCGTCCTCATTTGGGAGCTTGTGGAGGGCCAATTTTCCTCCTCCTGGTGGTGTATTATTCAGATAAATTACTTTGATCTTTTCACTTTTCCACAAAAGTGGACTGACTGGAGAAAGTCGCTGGAGAAAGTCAACATGGTCATGGGTTGACATCACCCGGGTATCTCCCTCTGTTGCCTCCAGGAAATGGGGGCTTGTGTTAAAGTCCCTTGTAAGCACACTGCACGAAATCCTGGAATGCAGGAGATCACATCTTATGATCAGCGCCATCGCTGCGTGCCATGTCGTTTCCAGCTTCCAGTCCCTTCCGATCCATAAAGCAAGGGATCAGGGAGGACATTAAGATCCCAACTTGTTTCAATAATTCTTTACATATCTACCCACTACTCGGCTCATGATTTCGGTTCTTCCAGGGAGGAAATTGGAAGATTCCTCATCCTCCCTGGAGAAAGTGGAGGAAGTGGGGCAATCTGATGGCAACGGCCAAAAATTGTAGTCTAGAATCCAGTTTTTTGTCTCCGCGAACAACTTTCTCCAGCTCACATCCCACTCCAGGATCCTTTTCCATCTCCCCCCCCCCCTCCCCCCTCCGAGTCCTGTTCGTCCTGCCCACGAAAGCCATAAATATTTTTTCCCATCTCCATTTACGTCTCGATGACTCGTCAAATGAAGTTTCCTGGAGACCTGGAGAAGATTCAGGGCATAAGCTCATTTTTCCTCCTTCCAGATCCTGAGTTTCCAGGCTCCTCTCCTCTGCTTTCTCCTTGGTGAAAAGAGGCTTTCCCCTCGTGTTTAGAGGTAAAAGTATTTGGAAATGGGTGGTTGTTTCAAATTGAATCCAGTGCCTGGTTTCCCGTTAACCTTGTTTAGAATAACATGGTTTGGTGATTGGGAAGTGGGTCGTGGGATGCTGTGGGTGTGGACCAATCAATCACGAGATCACCACCAGCATCACCACGAGTTCTTGGAACCTCTTAAACCAACCCATCGTCCTACTGTGTAGTTTTCTGGGAAGAATTGATTGGATCCTTCTTCCAATTTCTGAATTTCCTTTTAATCCTCACTCAGGTGGAAGTTCAGATGGAGACGGATGAGAGAGCAGGGCGCTTCGGTGGCTGAATTCATCATTTTCTTCATCCCAGAATGCTCCAGCCTCCTCTCGCCCACTCCTGGCGGGGCTGAAGGAGGTGGTGGGGAAGAGTTGTGGGAGATCACAAAATTCACACGCCTCGTCAGTTTCGTGTCTTGTCTGGGTCTCTCCTTTCCAAATTCCGAATTGTCAGCACATTTAGCAGGAGGTAAACTGACACTTTGGGAGCAGGTGGAGGAGGAGGAAGAGGTCGGATGGCATTTCAGGTCAAAATCCAATAAATTCCAGGATGAAAGCAAAGGGAGGAGAAAGCACCGGGGAGGATTCTGAAATTTATGGGATGCATTTCATTAATAATTGTGAAAGGCCCGGGGTCATGGAGGATTTCCCAAGAGACAGGAGAGTAGGAGGCTGAAATTGGTCTTGTCTTCCCTTTGCAGAGCTCTGAGATCTTTATGCCAAAGTTGATGTAAGGGGGGGGGGGGTTGTAGCCTAACTGAAATGAGTTTTGAAAAGAAAGCAAAAAGGGAAAGTCAGAGGACCCACTTTGAAGTCCCATTTGTCGTCTCTTGACATCTTTCAACCAAAGTCCCAGTCACAAAGTCCCAGAAGAGACGAGGGGAAGTAAAAGGAGGCAAAACCCATCGGAAATGATTAGGAAAACTTTCCCCTACATTCTCACATTTTGGGGCTGGGAGAAAGGAAACTACAAAGTAAAAGTGGCAAAGTACTTTTGACACTTTCAACAAAACCAAGCCTTGTTAACTACTCAAGAATTTGAGCACAGACGGAATTTCTGCAAATTTTGAGATTTGTCAAATTTTCGAGTGTCGGAGAGTGAAGGCAGTTGGAAAATTAACTGAACATGTTACAAATTCGGCTAAAATTTTTTTTGAATTTCGGTATCCGTATATTTTCACTTGCAGCGTTGCAGCGATTTTTTCCGAGTAGGTCGACACCAGGGTTGTGTGCTAAAAAGCAGTGGTGCTAAAAACGCGATGCTATAAGTGCTAAAAATGCTAAGTTTGAAATTCACATTTTTGCTAAAATTACGAAAAAATGCTAAAAATGACCAATTTTCCAACAAAAATGGCGGTAAAACTACCGAAATTCAAATTTAGTGTGTACTTTTCGAGGTGCTTTAATTTTTAGCATCTAGCGTTTTTAGCACCAACTTTTGCTAAAATTGCTAAATAGCGCTATGAAATAGTTGTTAGCGCTAAAAATAACAACCCTGGTCGACACTCCGTACTTTCTCTACTACCAAGTTTTGGTGAAACTAAAGTGGTGGTGGAAGGGATCGATGAAACAGGAATAGAAGGAAAGAACTGAAGTTTTTAACCTAAGTTTTTGTAACCTAATTTCATTCTCCGTTTTGTCTTTTCCATATGCCCCCACTTTTTCCAGGAGCTCCAGCGGTAGTCCGGAGCTTCCTTTTCCAGCATCCTTCCAGTGCAGTTTCTTACAGTGGTGGCGGTGGTTGAAAGAAAAGGGCTTTTAGTCCCTTACCCTTCTGGAGAAAGTCCTGGAGAAAGTTGAGACTGGATTTTCTTATTCAAAACATTTTCTTTAATTTGGAGAGGTCCATGTTGTGTCTTTCTCCAGACTCTCCAGCTCAATTTAAGTACAAGTAGAGTGGGAGTGGGAGTTTTCCGCCGGGTGGGAAAAGCCCATCTGGGTCTCATTTTTCCTCATTCCTTGTTGCTTTCTCTACTTTCTTCTCCAAAATCCACTTGTTCCTTCCTCCATTTAATCCTCCTTCCTCGTTTGTTATTCAAAAGTGGGATGGGAGGGTTGGGACTGGGACTCCGTTTTAATTTCACATCTTCCTGGAACAAATTGTTTCTCCAGTTTATTTTTCTCCAGCAGAAAAGCCTTCTTCTCCAGCATCATCCAGGCTGAGGTTAACTTTTTAATAAGGTCAGACCTAATCTCAATTTCGGGATGATTAGATAGGAGGGGAAATGGGGTTGGGATGACTATTATTAGAAACCTTAATCTAATTTTTTAAGTAATCCCACGAAACATCCTGGGCTATCATTAGCAGGGGCATATTTTGGGAATTCATCCTTTTATCCCACGCCTTCCACTGCCTTCCACTGCCTTCCCTGGGCCTTCCCTTGTCTCTTTTAATTAAATAGAAAGGTTGGGTGATAAGGATCTCAATCTCAATAATAAAATGAAAGATTTTATGACTGGAAGTTCCAGGCGAGAGGAGAAAGGAAGAGAAAGGGCATCTCGTATACTTGTGCGCCCGGATAATGACGCCCGTGCGAGGAGGCTTCCTGGAATAGAAAATCATCGTCACATGGGAATTTAATGACGGAGCATGTGATTAAAACGGGCCAAATGTGCTTGGGGGAGGGGGGGGGGATGCAGAAATGTCAGAGCTTAGTCCCGTTTGCTAAAAATAAATAAAATTCATCAAACAAAAATGTGTCAGAGAAAGTTCGAATTTGCTTCAAAACTGTTGACACCTCAAAACTCGTATTTGCGAAAATTCGTCTTATGGACGGCTAACATACAAATTGTTGGATTTTCAAAAA
>JAQIWD010001558.1:0-11962 GCA_034694825.1 Anurida granaria | reverse complement strand
CGCAGGGCGTGACGCAGGTTTTGAAAAAGTTTCCGGGATTTTCATCCTTTCATCCGGTGCATTAATTGTATGCCAATGGTGGGTCTCTTCTGTTCTGTGATTTACCTCCCACCGATACCCACCCACTATGTTCCTTTCTGTTCTTTTGTTATTGGAACTGAAAAGTAGGTTTGGGAAGATTCCTTGTGGTTTGTTTAATTTTGTCACCACCCACCCCAATACCCCTCATCCAAACTTTCACAATTTCGAAAGTCATAAAAGTCTTGTCTCTCCCTGTGTTTTGTGTCTTTGGTGAATGTCTTACGGAGTCTTGTAATCGTTAATTGGTCCAAATGCAACTAAAACCAACCCCAAACTATAAACTGTTTTGTTCTGTTGAAATCTAGAGACGCCGGAGCGACTGAGGAAGTCCAAGAAGAACAACAGGGTGGAGACAGTGGAAAGGAATTAGGAGAGGAAGAAGAAGAATCTCAGTCTGGCACTACGGATACAAACAGTTGCCTTAGTTCCACTACTACTGATACTCCAACTACCACGACCACGGATCTGATTGACCCAATCTTGGAAGAAACACCGAACCTCAACATCCAGCATCAAAAAGAACAGGAAGGGGAGCAGGAAGGACAAGATCAGGAAGAGGAGAGTGTCCTAATAATTGACGTTGACGAGGAATCAGACTCCCTTCCAACAGCATCAACATCTCCAAAGACTGGTGGCACAAGTAAGCGAAACTTAATTACTCTGATTATCCCAGCATTTATTTCAGATTTGACCCTTGACCTCCTATTGACTCCATTTAGGAGGAGATGATAAAGGACCTTACTCTTGTAATCCCTTCCTTACCTTCTCTCACCTGTAAACTCTAATCCCAGGAGGCACATTTCCTTTCATCTCTGATGAGGAATGAGAGAAAGTGGTTGAAGATTATGTAGAGAATTCCGTTGCATCTTCCTTCCTTCCTTCCTTGTTGGTATTTGTTGGGTGGTTTAACTTCCCTTTGAGAACTTTAGTTAACTAATTTAATTAACTTAGTTCCTCCTCATTTGTTAGTTACCAGTAGTGGAGAGTTAAAAGAAACACCCAGTGGATCCTTGCCAAAGTTTCTTTTCTTTTCTTATTAATTTCTTCTTCAATCTCAAAATGTTTTCTCCTTTCCCATTTTTCTTTCTCTCTGCCTCCCGCCTCTGTTCCGTTCTGTTTGGATTTTATGCAAATGATAACAAGGAGCTTAATAACAAAGTTAAGCTTGGGAGAGGCAGGTGCTACCACCAGTTAGTTCCTCATTCCTCCATCCTTAGAAGGAAAGGAAAGGAAAGATCCTCAGAAATCTAAGGAGAGGAAGGGAAATTGAAAAGAGGGAGAACGTATCCAAGTTCCCTTTTATTAAATTCCGCACTCTCTCCCTTATTATCAAAATATTAAAATAGTACAAAGGAGAATGGGATTTACTTAATTAAAATTGGATTTAAATTATTCTAATTGGACAGGGAGTGGATAGGGAATTACAACAACCCCCATCGAATAAGTTCTAATGGGGAAAGTGGAGAATGGTCACTCTTAACCTAATTTCACAGTTTTCATTTATTTAAACTTTATTTGGTTTCTTATGGACTCGTCTCCTTCTTCACTTGAGCTTCAATTGACTTGTTCATTTAAGAACCGGTGGAATCTTTCCCGTATTTCCTGCAGTAGTGAATGTGTTGTGAGAATATGTCCCGAAACACCAGTATCTTTGAGTACAGTACTGCTGTGACAGGACAATATCTCAATCAATCCATTCCCCCCGTATTCCTCCAGCATCCTCCGGGCACTTTCCCAGTTCTGAATTGAGATTGATGATTCGAGTCCACCTAAGGAAGGAGAGACAAAAAGAAAAGAATGGAATTTACATGTGAAGAGTCCTAATTTGTATGGATATGTTTAGGAAAAGAGAAAGTTCAGAAAGGGAGAATGTAAAAGGGAATAAAATGTGGGTCCAAATCCATGGAATTCTAAACATCCAACCACACCCTCTTTACCTTTTCACCATTCTTCCATTCTGTATACCTTGATCCGACACCCCCATTGTCTTCCTGGAGGATCAACTCCAGAATCCTTCACCAAATCTCACTAATAAATATCACAATACCAATACCCATATAGTCACATCCATAGTCACATTCTAATGGTATAGGATTGACATTTGGAATGGAGAGTATGTTGAGTATGTTGGGTATATGGAAGGTACTTACCTTTTATGATTTTTACTATTTTATCCCCTTGACTTTCCTGGGCACACTTCAATTGACCTCATCATGTTGACTCTACGAAACAAAAGACTCCCAAGGAAGAGTCACATGTCAAGGACCCCAGTTAGGTTAGGTTAGTAGAAGTAGGAGGGTGAACTTTCTCTTGTCCCTTGACCCTTGATCCTTTCTTAGAAATAGGGGGTAATGAATGAAGGATACTTTGGAGATTTGACTCTTGGTTAGGAACACTTTGGGTAGTTGAACAATGGTGTTGGTCTCTTGTTCTATTCTTGGTAGTTTAGACAGTTGTTAGTTGTATAATTGTTGATGGTTGGGTCAAAAGTTCAAGACTTCTCACTCCCTTCCATGGGTTGAAAATTCTGAATGTTGAGGGAGGGTTTCTCGGAGAAAGTTCCTTCTCGACTCCCTGAATCCCTTTTCCCTTTCTTTCATTGGTCCCATAGCACCCTTCCCTTTCCCTTTCCCTTTCCCTTCCTTTCCTTGGGACTGGACTGGATGTAGAAACCCTAATCGATCATGATGGAGCAAGGACAGATTCTGGTCCCACTGCGCAATCTCCATTCTCACTTTCACTTCTTATACCCCTTACTCACTCCTTACTATGCGCACGGGTATCTCACTTTCACTTTTACCCTCTCTCCAGGACGAAATTGGCAAAAGGGGTTAAAAAACTAAAAATATCATCTCCAATCCGCCCGATTTCCCACGCTAAAATTAAACTGGACAATGGGAATTTAAAACAAAAAGGGTTTAGGTCAGGAGTACAAAGGTCTTTGTTCTTTCTTTTCAGGGGGTTTAAACCTCCCTGAGTTTGGTCTTTGTGTGGATAAGGGACTAGGAAGGGGCTGTTCATGTTTATGAGTGAATGAATTCTTGCGTTAAGATGAAAATGTGAAAGTATGTTGTGTATAATTTATTCTGAATTTGACACATTCTGCCTCATTTTAATTTAGGAATTGTTTATACCTCACTGGGTCCCATTCCCACTCTCTACCTTTAATTCTAATTTCCCATTTCCAAGAGAGGGTGAAAGTGACTGTGATGTTTATGTTGATGTAGTGGGGTCGTGACTCGTGAGTTGAATAAGTGGGAATAACTATTTCCATTCCTTCCATTTGAGCATTTGACTCTGTCGTGTAATTTAAACAAGGTTAATTGAGGGGCAGGACGGAGGAACAGATTGAATTAATAATTCTGTACAGGAAAGGTTGTTTGGCTTTATTTCATCCAACTATTCCTTCTTCCCCTTCGTCTGGCTCGAGGTTCTGGAGGGGCACCAAGGATCGTTTCCCCATGACCAAATCCAGGACCCAGGAGAAAGGAGAGAAAGTATGAAACGACCCAGACGACATTCCACTCCATTTAAGACAGAAAACAATTAATACACTCACTACTCTTCTATTACTAGGTAATTACTATTAAAAAGCAACGTCAGGGACTGGCCAAATGGAGCGTAGGACGGGCCGGAGAAAGTAAAGGGAATCCAGACCCGACCTCTGACCTCCATTTAAACCTCCCAAGGAAACTGAGGGGGTAATTCCAGTAAAACAGGACTGGAGTTGGGTAAAAGTAAAAGTTATGATCGGGTAGATGGGGATGTGGTTGTAAGTTTTCCCTTAATTGGGATCGATTGAATCGGTGAATGTCATTTGTAGTGATTCCTTCCTTCCTATTCTTCACTTTTTAGTTTACTTCTTTCTACCTTACTTTCACTTTTACCAAACTCAGTTTCTATCCTCTACTTCCCGTCTACACAATACCCTTCCTTCAAAGGGCTCTCGTCAAATCATCAACCCTTCCTTGTAGATTGTTGGTAAGCATAACAAAATAATCCCAGAATCACATCTTGGTTGGGTTGATCTCATGAGTTGGTCCTTGGGTTACATTCAATTACATCCCTACTTCGGTTTCATTTGGGTCAGGATTAGTCATTTCGTAAAGTTATAGCGATTGGGTCGGAGGTCTCTAAGAGGACCTTCTACAAAGGGTACAAAGGTGAGGTGGATGGGAATTCCTCCTCTCCTGGACAAAGTGAGGAACTTTATCCATTTCCCACTGGAATTATGAAAAAATCATCCAGAGGGAATGGGTGAAATTGGATAAGAAATCAGAGAAAGTGCACTCGAAGGGATTTATGAGGACTTTCACTTTCTTGCTTTCTTTCCTCCATTGGTTCCTTGGTTTGTGGTTTAGTTTGTCCAAACTCTCGAGGGGATTTCTGATTACCCTCACATTCCAACAGACGTTTCCCTCTTTCTTAATGTCCAGACGGATTCCACGTACCTCTGGGGTACCTGGAGTGGAGTGTCCCCATGGGTCCATGTCCATCTTATCTTAAGGGGGAGGGGGAGGAATGTCAAGTTGAGTCCAATTTCTGTCCATTCCCCCATTCATTTCATGTTATGGAGGTAAAATTAGAATATCCAGGAGCCAACCACTTTAATCTCTTGTACCATTCAACTCAATTCAGGGAGAATGGACCTCATTTCAGTCAACCTTCTCGTACAAAATTGTTTTATAGACAATTGTTACAAGTAGGCCATGCAATTTGGAATTAATTACATTTCATTCAATCCAAGTAATTGAGACATTGAGAGGGAGGAAATAAGGGCTCTTGAGGAGAGTAACTTCCTTCCAACCCTCCGTCCATTCTTACCTTAGGTTGAGTTACTTGCTAATTAACTCCATTCAACATTTAATTAATTCATTATTAATTTCTTTGTTTTTATTCCAGGATCTTTCTCTCCTCCTTCCCCTCAACCCACGTCCACCCAAGAAACTGAGATGACGGAGACTGGGATTGGTGGGATTCTGGTCGGTGGACCACCACGATCTCGCGATGCTTCTCTCCAGCTCGATTCGGATCTTCCAGGAATTCCCTTAGGGAATGGCTCACTCGACGGAAGCACCTCAGGGAGGTCAACCCCAAGTCTTGGCCTTGGCTCCTCACCTCCAAATGGAACCCCATCATCCACCTATGACACGAAACTATTCGTGGGTGGACTCTCTTGGCAGACGACCCCTGAGAAACTCCGTGACTACTTTACACAATTTGGAACTGTCCTAGACGTCCTAGTCATGAAGGATCCTGTCACACAGGTCATTCTTATTCCCTCCTAACCTCGTTGTCTTTTAATCTTCCGTCTAACCTCTGACCTTGCGCCTTTCTTTTCTCTAGAGGAGTCGAGGTTTTGGGTTCATAACTTTCACGGAGGCAGTGACCGTGTCACGTGTATTGGCAGTGCCTAATCACATGCTCGATGGAAAACGAATTGATCCTAAGCATGCAACCCCAAGATCAAAATCTGGGTAAAGAACCCCTCATCTAATTCAAACACCATTGAATACTAATTGCTATTTCTTGTCTTTTTCTTCATTACTTTTTTAGATCGAGTAAAACCAAGAAAATATTTGTGGGTGGAGTGAGCCAGGATACGACGTTGGCGGATGTTCAAACATATTTCTCACAATTTGGAAAAGTAAGTCATCCCTCCTCCCCCCTTTCCATCTTGGAAACGTCAACCGGGGTAAAGCACGCTGACTTGGGGTATCTTTTTATAATTGTAGCTTGATGAGGCCGTGATGCTGATGGACCAACAGACGAAGCGACATCGTGGCTTTGGATTCGTCACCTTTGAGGTGGAAGACGTGGTGGACAGGATCTGTGAGATCCATTACCACACCATCAAGGGCAAAAAGGTCAGTTTCACCCCTTTCTCAATTACAATTGTAGAGGGAGGAAAGTTCAATGGGGAACCTTGTAACAGGTCGAGTGTAAGAGGGCTCAACCAAAGGAAACTGCTGCAAGTCTCAACGTGTTGGCCAAGCGTCTCATTGTTCCCCTGACGGGATCTCCTCTGGCAGCTCAAGGTCTGGAACCGACGCAAGCCTCCCTGTCCACTGTCCAGTCCCTGTCCATGTCCATGTCCATGACATTTTGATTTGTATTGCTTGATTTCAGGAACAGTTGGTGGGTTTGGTTTTCCTCCGATGACAGCAGCAGCTGTTGCAAGCTACTCCAAGTTGATGGGGAGTCACTCTGCTGGACTGGCTGGAGCCTACCGATACTCCCCATACGGCCTTCCCACCATGGTACGTTGTCACCCGTGACATTTAAGAGGATGACACATGACATAAAGAGTGTGTAATTAGTGTGTTTGTATCCTAGGCCTCTTCAGCCCATCTTCCTACGTTTTCCTATGGAGCCTATCAGCCTCTTCCAGCATCAATTGATGTCTCAAGCCTACCAAACATAGACTGGTCAAGCGTATATAACGCCTTCTAAACTTCTTTCAGGTCGAGACGACGACCCTACGGGTGAGAATCTCCTCCAGTTCCTCGTCTCTCTCCTCCTTATCCTCTGCAATAAAACCAAAGTCTTCGTTGGCAATAATGGACTTGACTTAACTTCACAACTTAACTAACAACCATTAGAAATTAGATGTTAGAAATAGGATTTTAGACTTATTAGACGGAAAGAGTAATTTACTACAATTATTAGACTTGTATTGTACTTTGTCTATGCATCCACTAATAATTAATCAACGTATTAGTTACTTGCATTCTCAGTTAGTTTACAAGTATTTCCAGGTGGAATGATGGCTGGTCTCCTTACCTTGTTTAGTTTTGTTGTAAATTTCTAACTCTCATTTTGTAAATACCCACCAACCAGGTTGTTTTGATTCAATTAATTGAATGTGATCACAATGAACCCTTTGTTCGTAATCTCGGAAGGATCTCCTCAGTACTACATGTAAAGTAAGGTAGGGGACACTTGACCCTTGACAAAGAGACTTAATTACACATTGTTGGCACCTTGAGTTGCAGCCTCCTCTCGTTAACGTTTGATTCCCGAGGACATTTCCTAATTAATCCTAATTAATCTCAACTACTTTTACCTTTAGAAAGAAAAGGAAGTGATGGTGATTGCAATAATGAGAGAATGGAATTCCTCCTGAGAAAAGTGACCTTTGACCTTTGGAGTCCTCTCAGTTTCTCTTTTCCATTCTCAAGTCGAATAACTTTTCTTAATTAATGTACTTAATAATTAGAATAATTGAATTCCAATATCCAAGTATTAATTGAACCATATGAACAAATGATTTACCAGAGAGTGAGATCAAAGGGGAAATCCTGCAGTATTCCTTCTATTCCTAATCTCATAGCTATATAGTATTGTGCATTCTTAATTATTAATTAACTTGATTGTAATTAATTACCTGTATGGTTATTTTTGGAGTATAAGGGAGAAGGGAAAGTATTGTTTGTTTTCTATTCAATGACTTAGTCGATTGTTGTGGGTTCTAGAGGGTTGGTTATGACCAAGTATTATTTCATTTCATTTTTGTATTATTCTCAATTGTCAATTGATTAATTGATTGCAATTTAGTCCAAAGAAAGTAATCTCAGAGTGTACTGTGTTATAATTTATTAGTCAAGGGAATGGATTGTTAATTACTTTCATTCCCTCCTTCCAATACCCAAAACCAAAGTATTGAAATCCCTTAAATCTCAATCAAAACTCCTAATTGTAATGGACTAATTAACTACTAATCTCGAAGGTGGCTCCTATACGTAGTCTTTGAATTATTAGATTCCCAATTAACCTCCATTAATACACTTAATTAGTCTTATTTTGTGGTGATGTCCAATGACTAAAGTGTCTTTATTAAGTTTGGACCTTGAGGAAATTAATTACTGACAATAAAACCATGGAGTCATTTGACCTTTGACCTTTTCCTACGATATCCTTTATTCAACTCAATTAAAACTCCCATTCCATTCCACTCACTTAATTCGGAACAATAAAGTAAAAGTAAAAATTTATTAGTTTGGAATTGACTCATCCACTCACCTTGACGAATCGTCCTTTCAGGTCACCCACACTCAGATTCTTGTCTGTGGTGTCGTCGTATTCAACCCAGTCTACACCGCCGCAACCAAGATCCTCCAAGCTAATGTCGCTGAACACTTTTCCTGATTGGAGTGCCTTCACGGTCCACCCATCACGGAATTTATAGTCCATGGGCTCTAATCCACGAGCCTCAAACTGCACAACTGCCATAACAAATTCAAATCATTAGGGGTAAATTATGAATTCATACCAAAATGGATCCAGAGCTCATTGAATTGATTTGATCAGGTTTACCAGGGAGGTATTCTGGCTGAGAGTCTTCGTTCGGGGGAAGATATTTCTTGTACGAGTTTGGAAGGATGCTGACCGTGTTCTCCCTTTTACACTCCTTGCATTTCGCTACAAAATTGGCCTTTTGTCCATTCTGAGTCCCATGGAGTTCACCATCAAGGTAGATCCCATCATCCGACGTACCTTGCATTGTCCCACAATTTGTACATTTTAGTTTGAGGTAGATCCTTGTCTCTGGGCTCGGGTCAAGGTACAATTCCTTTATATTCTCCAACTCAGCCATGATTTCCAAATTAAATTTCTAAAAAGTAAAAAAATTTATACTGTGATTTACCAAAATAAACCCTGCGTCTGCGTCTACTCTTTGTTTCGGTAGTTTCATTGTTAGGTGCCCCAACCCCAACCCCAGGATGAGAGGTTGTAAGTTGTCATTTGAATGTTTTTAATTACTTACAACCATGTTGGTAATTGGTTCCTGGTCCCCTTGTCAGATGGTCCCTAGGTCACTCCTCTCGTCAATTGTTCCCAATCAATTAAACTTGATCAATTGAATTGAATCAAACATCAAACGAAGGAAAGAAACAAGAATGAACAGGAAAAGGAGAAGAGGAAATTCCATGATTATGAAATTCCCGCGTGGTTTTGCAAGTTTGAACTTGTGGCGGTAGGTGGCGGGAGAGAAGGGACGCGTCCTTTTGTTTGCATTTATAATTCTAATTGAATTCTTCCATTAATTGATTAATTGGTGTCTCTTTTAGAAGGAATCCAGCGGTCAGACAAGGTCAAGAGGAAGATCCTCTCTACCTTATGCATATAAAAAATAAAACCAAGTGAGGAGATGGGAGGGAGTCTTTCGAATCCACTTTGTAATTTGGACACAAGTTACACAAGTCCGTCTTGGGTTGGTTGTAATTGGGCTAATTAATCAATTAATTTGTAAACCATGCTGAGATGTGATGGGGATGTGAATGGAGGTCACTCAGATTGGCACGTGTCAATTTATTCCTATATCCTTCAATGTAAAAAGGGAGACTGGTGCAAGGTGAGTAGTGAGTGATGGGAATTGGAGATAAGAACGACCGGACCAGCTACACGACCAAGACGCTTTGATTAATCTCCATTTCAGTCCAGGAATTAATCATGGACAAGTTGAGGTACACTTACTCACTTATTACAAGATTAACAATTAAAAGAGGTCCAATGACCTTTAATAGTTGGAGTCCAATATCCTGGAAGAATGGAGAATCCACTCCTGATAGTCTTTTGTTTTCCTTTAATTCCAGGTAACTCCAGGAGCATATCCATGGAGTTAATAATTTTAATTTCCCTGGGTACATTAGGAGGGATTGTGGTGTTGGTGGGTTGAATTAAAGTGTAAAGGAGAGGATGAGACATGTCACTCAAACCTCCCAATTTATGGGTTTGATTATTTGTAGACAATCAATTGGCGAGAATAATCCCAAATCCACTCCACCTCCAGTCTCCTTTTTTCTTTTTTTTTTGTCTTTTCCAACTATTTACAAGCTCAAGTAACAGTCCTATTAGTTACCAACTGGTGGGACGTGGACGTGGCTTTCCTGGATTTAAATCCAACTGGAGTCCCTGGAGACTTGACCTAAGTTCATCCATCCATTGTTCCCATCCATTCCCACGACCATTACCCTCCAGAGGTATAGTTTGTATTGTGATTATTGTGATTATTCTAATTAGACCCAACATCTGTTGTATTCAGTTGGAATTAATCCAAGTGTTGACTACTCCTAACCCCTCCATACTCCTGAGACTGTCTTTCCCAATTAAAAAGTGAGGCAAGAGGTGAAAGTTACCTTGTGTCCAAAGTGGGGGGGAACAAGGGAAAGAGAGGGAAGGGGGTGATATTTGGTGACATTTGGTGACATACGGCGACCGAGTGTAGAAATCGATTAGGACAACATTAAACATGACTCCCCTTGTTTTCTCCTTGGATTTTAAGAGAGGGTTGGGCGGAACATTAAAAATAAAAAAGTGAAAGTGGAGTTTTAGTTCCAGCCACTCTTCCAGTCCTGCCTGGAATCACTTTTCCCCTGGATGATGATGATGATGATGATGATGGGTGATGGGTGTTTGGTGTTTGTAGAGTTGTGTGACTGAGAGTCCCTTTATCATCATCCATTCAAAGATTAGGAAAACGACGGGACGTCATTCGGATCGATTCCCAGGGAAGAGCAATTAAAAAGTGGCAGAACACCCGGATATTATTTTTACTTTCTTTTTTCCTTCCCCCCCCCCCTCCACTTCCAGGGGGGTTAAGAGTTAGAAAGTGAGTTGGATTGAGGTTTGGTAGGATTTTTAATTGTGTGTCGTAAAGTGTTCGCTCGAATATCAACCAATCCTTTCCCCAAACTCCCAAAGGGGTGAAAACCAACTTTCACCAAAAGGAACCGCCGCCTTCCCCGCCGTCGGAAAGAAAAGAAAGTCGGAACTTGGAAGAAGAAGAAGAAGAAGAAGAAGAAGAAGAATGAAATAAAGAAATAAAAATGGAACCGGGGAGAACAGAGTACCCGATCAGAATCAAATCTTGGAAAAAGAGTCCGGGCGTAAGCAAGTCTTAAATTATTGTCCTTTTTTCCTTTCTTTTCTTTCTCCCTACTTTCTCCTTTCTCCCTCCAACATTGTTTGCTGATCTTTGCAAAAAGAAAAACCCCGAAATAACCCCCAAACCACCACAAAATGAGGAAAGTGGGCGATGGCGATACGAGATAAAGAGACCAAAACCTCCTTTTTCACGGTTACAATGTCACCAGGAGGGATAATGAATCCCCTTCTCCCAACTCATGGCGACGTTTCAGTTTTGAAATTTCCCAGAGTCCCTCCCAATCAACACCCCCCAGTAACTTGATTTAATCCCCCCCCCCCTTGAAATGGGGGGATCTCTCCCTTGTAAACAAGGAACAAAACTTTTGTTTTTCTCATGTCAGCTTTTATTAAAAGGAATAGCTCATAAATATGGAGGAAGTGGAGCCTTTACCCGCATCCCCCCCTTGGCCAAACAATTATTCACCAAATTCTTTTATTGTTTTATTCCATCCAGAATGGATTTTATGAAATGGTGGAACTTCATCCAAACAAATTTCCAAAATGGATAGAGGCTACAAAGAGAGGAATGGATGGGGAACTTGGGTGGGTTTGGATGTTGGTTGGAGATGTTTTGGATGTTTAATTTTAACTTTTTAATTTATTTACTTTTGTTGGTGGGGTGTTTGTGTGAATAATATTGGGGATGGAGGACTCACCTTGAAAGCGTCCGTCACAAAAGACGCTTTCGTTTACTCTGTCGCTCATACAAACAAAATCATCCACGTAAAGTCTCCAAATGATTCCATTGTTCCTTTGGATGGGGATTGTACTAAATGTAAAATAAAAATGTACTTTAAGTTGTCCTTTACGAGTTAAAAAGTAAAGAGAGAGGAATAAACAAAAGATTCATTTACTTTTCTCACCCTCCCCCCCTCATTTTTTTTGTTTGTCACCAAACAATCACAGAAATGACAAATAAATAAAATTATGAAAATCCATCAGGGGGGGACAC
>JAQIWD010001557.1:0-11965 GCA_034694825.1 Anurida granaria | reverse complement strand
CCTGTGCACCTGCGGGGTGGTTGCAACTCTTTCCCTCATCCGACACCAGTGAGGAAGAAGGTGGTGCCGGAGCTCCCTCAGGACAGACGGGTGATAGCAAACGCGCACGGCATGATCAGCTATGAGGACATTGATGGTGACCAATTTGACCCAAGTCAGGGGTTTGAGGTTGATGTGGATTGTGGAGGTTTCTAGACCATAAATTCCGGACATAACCTTGGCATTTTATGTTTGCGTACGTTACCAGTTCCCAACTCTTCTCAGCATTTCGTTTTCCATATAGTTTGCAGAATTCTAAGATTCCTTGTTTTTGTTTTCCATTAAATTGATAACCGACAGATTCAGAAAATTTCAATTTGATGACGTTGGTAATTCCACTTTAGTGTTAGTTTAATAGTTGGACCTTAAATTTCCATTCTCATTTAGGTTAACTCTTTTCTGTTGATTCTGTTTTTCATTTTAGATTTAGATACACCAGGAATAAATTCCCATTTGGCAATCCCAAATTAATAGCTGACGCGTTGAATTTTTGACTTCGAGGGACGAATAATAGTTGACTTTATTCTTTCATTTTTCTGATGATGATTACATATAAACAATTAAAATAAATATTGAGTTTTCTATTATAATTATTTTCACAGCTCTTTTAGTTTTCCTCAGAGTGGAATGAGATTAGTAATTAGTGAACATCAGAAAATTGACACCATTGCGTCAGGGCACCGCCTTTATAACCCCAGCCACTTACTAAAAATTACCAGTTGTGCCGTTTTTGCTAGTTTTTGTTCACTAAAATCTAAAAGTACAGTCACCGACATGAATTTTAGTAATTTAGGTTGACAAGCATACAGACTTGCTAACTTAAAGCTGGCCGTAAACTAGAACAAATGCCAGGATGGTCCGTCACTGTGGTATGATCAGTGAAATCCTTGTGGCTTGTAGTGTGAAATCTTTTAATCATAGAAATACATGTTAGCTTGTCTCTAGAAGCACAACCGAATAAAATTTCGGTCAAAGGTTAAGAGATCACATCGGAGTTTTTGTATTGTTGTTAATGGTGTTTTAAACAACGATCGTCGCTTTGTTAAAGCGACGCTCTAGTTTTAACAATTAATAACAATACAAAAACTCCGCTGTGATCTCTTAACCTTTGACTTTGTTTGGAGGCATTTAGCATAAGGGTTGTGCTTCTATCCAATAAAGCGAAAATGTATTTCTATTGGCGTCTCAATTCATTTATGGTTTCACAGTACCTTAATTTAGATTGTAATTGCGATTGATTAAACTTTTTCTCCTGTTTCTTGGGGTAAGTTGAGACTTTTTCGCCGAAAATCAGCGCTCCTAGATCGTTTTCTGTCTGTTTTTCTTTCTTTCTTTCTCGAGATCCCGCCGCCGCCGCCCACCCATCAAATTAGTAAGAATCTTTTGTTGCATTCATTTCACTCATTTTGCTAATCCTCCGATTGAATTGAATCAATTGATTTAGGAAACCTTGGAATCTCGTGTAGTCGTGGTTGAGCCAAGCTGTCTGAAGCGGATAATCGACTTCGACGTACCACTATGGTGAGTGTTAGCTGTCCTACTATTTAATTATACTTAATTATAATTTAAGTTGATTTCACATAGACTTTGAGCAAGAGCGCAGTAGCTGTGAACGAGGAATTCCGGCTTGACCTCTCCAACATTCCTCAGTTCATCGAGCAAGGGGACCCTGATTTGGAACTTCGTTTTGTCTTTTCGGCCCCTCGTTTACCTTCCAAGCAGGAACTCGTACTGTCCGCACACCGTGAGGTTCTATCCGGAGCTTCTCCCATTTTCAAACGCTGGATAGGCAACCGGAAGGATCGTGTTCGCAGTGGTGAACCTGCTTTAGTCAGAGAGATTAAGAATGATGATCGTGACTGTTTGGGTTTCAGGGAGTTTCTGATCTTCATCTACACAAAGAAATTGGCCCCGTTAAACCTCGTTCCTATCTTTGGATACGCACTGCAGTTTGGGGTGAGCTTACAAAGTAACAACTTTCTTCTTTGATGAAGATTATAATTACACTGTAACTCATTCCAGGTAGGACTGAAAGTCGATGATTTCAAAACTGCACTGTGTTGTCGCAATATGCTGCGCCTCCTGGAGAAGTTCCCAGCCGAGGAACAGGACATTCATCCTCGTTATCTTTCCCTCCGTGGATTCATTTTGGAAAAAATTGAATCCAGACCACTGGAAATCCTAAACTCCACCTACTTTCCATTCATGAAGGCTACGACGCTTGAGGAGGTCATGGGACGTCTTCTCGGAAAGATCACCGAGGCAGCACTGCTGAATGTTCTCTTGGGATGGGCAAAGTTTGAATGCGACCGACAAGGGATGCCAAGAAACATTCAAAACGCTATGAAAGTTCTTCCTAGCCCTCTGATTGGTCAGTGCCGTTTGAATCGGATTGATGTGGAAGATGAGTTGGGTGAGATGATGATGGGAGAGGTGGAGGTGGATGAAACCAACAATGGGAATGGACCCAAAACTCCACCTGGTTCACCACCAGCTAGCAAGGTGAATTACAAATGTGGTTAAGTCGGTCCCTAACTATAAATGATCGTTTAAATTCCAGCGACCTATCGTCAGTGCTGGAACATCCGCCCCTCGCCCTCCAAAGAAGAAACTCAAGGATGAGGATATCAAAATCAATGTCCTTGTTGTATCGACAGAAGAGGAGACCTCCTACCGTGTGTCACCGACTCTTAGAGTCAGCGACCTCCACTACGGCATCCAGGGCCAGACCGGCATTCCTGCTGACCAATTCAGACTTTTGTTTGATGGTATCATTCTTGAACGTTACCATACATTGACACACTATAATATTAAAGATGGAGACGAAATTGAACAATACGACGTACAGAGAGGCTGCTAAAATACAACAAAGTAACGAAATCCACTAATTAATAATTAATTTTGGGTTGTTCCGTTGTACCCATTAAACTGTGCATACTTTTTTGGGGTAAGTTGATACTTTTTCACCGCGAAAATCAAATCGCTCTCATCTCATTTGCATTTTCTGTCTGTTTTCCTTTCTTTATCATCCCGCCCACCCGCCCCGCCGCCGCTCGCCCTTCTGTTCTTTCTGTGTTTATGTATGTTTAACAATCGAGTCAATTTGAATCTACGTCGTTTTGGTTGTAATTACTTCCGTAATCAGGAGGAAGACGAAGGTCTCATCAATCAGCTAAGTAGTTAATCGTGAGTCACTGTCGGTTTTCTTTCGTTGTTTTGACAGGATAAAGTTATCATTGATTGATAAAAAAGTTGCATCCAAATCATATTTTGTTTTGTCTTTGGAAGGAATGGACACGTCAAGAGGAGCATCTGGGTCAAATGTTGGCTTGAACATTTTGGCCTCTCCATCGACACGGAACAATAATGAGGATGATGAATTTGTCTCACCCTCAGGTAAGTGCCTTTATGTTTGTCCACTTGTCTATACCCTAACCCTGTGTAACTGTGTAAGGCTTGTCTTATGTTGTTTGATAATTATTTCGTAGCTCTTGCTGATACCGAGAATGCAAATGATTGGGATCTGTCACTGTTCAACTCAAGACCACCACATGCAAGTGTCACTCGTGTGGCGAGCCGATGGGACCGTGAGTCCTTGTTCCAACATTTTGACCCGTGTGCTCGGGATCGCCCATTCAACCCAACTCCGGTAAAAGTTTGCACTGTTCCTTCCTCCAGTCAGCATCTCCGCCCTACTACCGCACTGGGTGAGGATAAAAACAATCTCCGTGATGATTTCTTCCTGACTGACCAACATGATCTGGGGGCAGTGGTCGTAGATAGTAAGGAAGTCTTTACATTTCCACCCGGGGATGATGTTTTGGTTCAACTGGGATCTCCTGGTGCAGTGGGTGAATTAGTATCCCCACCTGGTGAACATAATGACTGGAAAATAGACAATGAGTCTCCACAGTTGCGCCGTTCAGGATTAATTGAGGCTGATATCGAGGAGAATAGTCCAACTGAGTTCTATACCACTGTTAATTCAATTGTGAGTCCAAATGAATTCTACACCACTGCTCGTGAAATTGTGGTGGCTGAGGATGAGGAGGTGGAGGTGGTGATCAGGGATGATGAGGCAGAAACTCATACCCGGTAAGACCCATTGACATCGTGTCAATTAATCACAAATGAACTTACATCTAATTTCTTTTCTTTTCAATTTAAAATGTAGGATTCAGTTGGACAACACACTTCTAAAGATTGAAGAGTACAAGGCGGCTTCCGAAGCGGATAAACGTACCATTGAAGAGTACAGGGTGGCTGCCGATGAGGACAAACGTTCCATTGCGGCGTACAAGGCGGCTGCCGATGAGGACAAACGTTCCATTGCGGAGTACAAGGCGGCTGCCGATGAGGACAAACGTTCCATTGCGGAGTACAGGGTTGCTGCCGATGAGGACAAACGTACCATTGAAGAGTTAAAGGCAGCCATGCGTACTTCCGATGAGGAGAAACGATCCATGGAGTCACAACTTGACCAACTCACAAGGGCTTTTCGTAGCATGCAAATGGCCTTTCACGATGTCAATGGGTAAGACCAATTGTTTCAATTCCCCTCCAATTTACACGAACTTGACCTTGTTCATTTCTTTTTGCACGTAGGAGGTACGAACGTGTCCAACAACTCCTTGTGAATAGCCAAAAAAACCAAGACCTCCTCGTCGCAAGGGATACGGAAATGGTAGGGAAATTTGCCTCGGTCGATGCGCAATTTGAAGAAGTCAAATCCACTGCCAAAGCAAAATTGGACTCGTAAGCATCTTTTTTCAAAATTCCATTGCATTCCATTGTGTTCTCCAGTTTTTCCTTCATGCTTATTCTCCTTTGTCCAGGATGTACCAAACTTACGAATCAAAATTCCAAAATCTCAATGCGGAAGCTGGAAGGTTCCGGGCTCAGTTGCGAAGGGCCGAAATGAGAAACGAAGGTCTGGAAAATGAAGTTTTGCAGAAGACATCTGAAATCAAGAAACTGAGTGCCCTCTGCGATGACCTCATCCGTCAAAATGGAAAAAACTGATCATGAAATCCCCTCCTCTCCAACCTCACTTAAGTCCCACAAACTCAATATTTAATTAACCTAATTAATGCATTTAATCAATTAATTAATAATTTCATACTTGTTTTCTACTCTGCATACAAACTAGTGTGTCCAAATTAAAAGTTCCTCCAAAGAAGGAACTTTTTGACAGCAAAGGTCAAGAGGTCACGTATTTCTCGGTTATAAACAAAGCGGCTTTTGGCTTGAGACAAGGGAGAGTTGCATCATGTCACTTTGGCTCATGTGTGTGTCTGAGAGAAAAGTTCATTCGGATGAGTACGAAGAAGGGGGAATCGCTCGGAAACTCTTATAGATTTTTTTATGCTCACAAGGTCTTGTGCCAAAGGCAGTTGGAAAATCAAGAATTTGTGGAGAGTAGATTGGTAGAAGCCACAAGTTTTAATCAAATGTCAGTTGGGAATCAGTTGGTATTTGCAAAGCACCGGAGCTTCATGGGATCCTCCCTATCAGTCTAGTGTTTTGTTTGCAAATTTAATCATGTCGTTTGGAAGGTTAGGGAAATTGGCAACACTTGGAGCTGCTGCTGGTGGGAGCTACTTGGTGGCATCATGGATTTCTGATGAGGGCAAGGTATGTTAAGCACATTTTGCAAACTTTTCGCAAATTGCAAATATATGGTTCTCTGCTAACTTTGCATTTTTTGCAGGCAGTGGTCGTAGCCGAGTCGAACAACTACAATGCTCGGCCCAAGCGCCCTCTGCCCACTCGGGAGGACCAGCTCAAGTCTTTACAATCGGACGGTTTCGATGTCCTTGTCATTGGGGGTGGGGCGACTGGGGCTGGATGTGCTCTTGATGCCACTTCCAGAGGTCAGGAAGCGATTTTGCAAATTTTGAATCTTTACGAAGATAAATTGTTGTGTAATTTGATTATTTTATTTGCTAATTTCCAGGTCTAAAAACAGCGATGGTGGAACTTGATGACTTTTCATCCGGAACGAGTAGCCGATCTACAAAGTTAATCCATGGCGGTGTCCGCTACCTCCAGAAGGCCATCATGCAGTTTGACGTCGAGCAATATCGGATGGTCAAGGAAGCGCTGCACGAGCGCTCAAATCTCCTCGCAATTGCTCCCCACCTCTCTTTCCCGCTTCCGATTATGCTTCCTGTTTACAAGTAATCAGCTACAAGTACCCCAATTGGAACCCTTATAACCCTTGACCCCTTGTCGCATTTCCAGGTGGTGGCAACTCCCATACTTTTGGGTGGGGATCAAAGCCTATGATTTCGTCGCAGGGCGGAAATGTGTCAAGAGCTCCTACATCCTTTCCAAGGAAAAAGCCCTTGAACTCTTCCCGATGTTGAGGAAAGATAAACTGGTTGGAGCCCTCGTCTACTATGATGGTACGTTTTCTATCATTTCTATTCCTAATTACTAATTGGGATGAGCAATTCATAAAATGGAGGTTTCTGATTGGTTATTTCCATCTACCAATAGGATCACACAATGATGCTCGGATGAATCTCGCAATTGCCTTGACCGCAACCCGCTTTGGAGCCACAATCGCAAACCACTGTCGTGTTCTTGATTTGATCCAAGAGAGGGTACTGCCCACCACCGCTTTCTTGTAGAGAT
This sequence comes from Anurida granaria, assembly GCA_034694825.1. Taxonomy (NCBI): domain Eukaryota; kingdom Metazoa; phylum Arthropoda; class Collembola; order Poduromorpha; family Neanuridae; genus Anurida; species Anurida granaria. The sequence goes on along the minus strand of JAQIWD010001557.1, from coordinate 5,287 downwards.
CAAGGGTCAATTCCTTTTTTTGTACCCTTAGGATGAAGAAGGGATGTTGCGGATTGTGGGGGCAAAGGTCAGGGATGAGATCACGCGGAAAGAGTTCAACGTCCGCGCCAAATGTGTCGTCAACGCCACGGGGCCCTTTACGGACCACATCCGGAAGATGGACGATCCTGCAACTCCTGAAATTTGTGCCCCCAGTGCGGGTGTCCACATTGTACTACCCGGGTATTACAGGTGAGGTCACCCGTTTCAGTGCCTGGAGAAAAAGGAGCTGGAAAGTAAACTGACTCCATGGAATATTTTCAGTCCCGAGGAAATGGGGCTCCTGGATCCGAGTACTTCGGATGGGCGTGTCATTTTCTTTCTTCCTTGGCAGAAATTGACGATCGCTGGAACGACGGATGTTCCTTGTCCAGTGTCGCATAATCCCGCACCCTCCGAGAAGGACATTCAATTCATCCTTGGAGAGGTCAAGAATTATTTGAGCCCCGATTTGGAAGGTGGGTCCCCAGTTCAACTACAATTGAAAGTTCATCAACCAACAAGTTCTAACATGTTTTGTTTTCCAGTGCGAAGGGGTGACGTCCTGTCAGCATGGTCTGGGATCCGCCCATTGGTGTCAGACCCCAATAAACCTGACACTCAGTCCCTGGCCAGGAATCACATTGTCCATGTCAGTCCTAAAGGACTCGTCACCATTGCTGGAGGGAAGTGGACGACGTATAGGTCCATGGCCGTTGAGACCATTGATGCCGCCGTGGAAGGTAAGGACCGGAAACTGAGGAATGTGGAGGTCAAAGGTCAAGTTTTGTTCGTTTTCCAGCATGTAAACTGAAACCGACGAGTGGGAGTCAGACGGATGGACTTTTACTTGAAGGTGCACACGGGTGGTCACCAACCCTCTTCATCCGCCTTGTCCAGGACGTTGGACTCGAATCCGAAGTGGCCAAGCATCTGGCGGCGACATATGGCGACCGTGCATTCTCCGTCACCAAATTGGCATCACTCACCGGGAAACGGTGGCCCGTCGTTGGGAATCGGCTTCATTCGGAATTTCCGTACATTGACGCAGAGGTCCGCTACGCCATCACGGAGTACGCAGCGACAGCCGTCGATGTCATTGCAAGAAGGACGCGGTTGGCGTTCCTCAACGTCCAGGCTGCGGAAGAAGCATTGCCGGGCATCATTGACATCATGGCCGAGGAGCTCAAGTGGTCCAAGGCCGAGAAACAGGTTGGTACAACAACAACAGTTCAAACAAGCGGAAATCAGCGCACAGTGCCACATTCCTAACTTTTTTTTTGCTTTCAGCGTCAGTACGACCTCGCCACAGAGTTTCTGAATAATGAAATGGGGAAGGGCGTCAATGCCTCCACGAAGGAGCCGGCCACCCTCGCCCTCAACCTGAGCAAGGACGAACGGGAAATTTACACGAAGCGATTCCAGACCTTGGATCAGGAAAAGAAGGGATTCATTTCCATCAATGACCTCCGGCGGGGTCTTCAGGTGGGTCAAACTTTCTTTCCGGAATGTCCTGGAACAAAAGTATTTCAATGTTGCTCTTTGGTTCTAGCGACACGGCGAGCACGTTCCAGGTGACGTCCTCCATGACATCCTTCGTGAAATTGATACAAACCGGAATGGACAAGTGGAACTGGACGAGTATCTTGCCGTAAGTCCGTATTGCTGGAATTTACCTACATGCTTAATGACGCCACCGCATTTTTGTTTGTAAACAGACAATGTCTGCCATCAAGTCTGGGACGGTCGTCAACTCTCGCTTTGCCCGCATGGCTGAAATGGAGGAGGAGCGTATTCGGACGCAGCAGCGACCGGTCACCGTGGAACGGTCCGGCGGTGGCTTGTAAATCCCCGCCCACTCCACAATTCTCAATATCCATGTCTCTCTTTTGACTCTCTTACAACCTCTTCAAATGTCAGAGGTCAATTCTTCATCTTCACTACAATTAACGTCGTCTGACAATCATTAACACTCCGTCGTCCAGCGTCCAGCTTCCCATGTCAATCGCTTGACCTCCGGTGACCTCACTAATCATGACTATTCAGTATGTGGAAGGGATGCAATAATTTAATACCCTTGGAAATAAATTAGGAATTATTAGATCCAATTTGAACAAAGGAGCCGCCGGAGATGTTTGACCCCTTGGGTGTCATTCATTCCTTAATGAGGTTGACAAATTGAGGTAAACGCTCCACCACTTCCCTCAATGTGGACATGAGATTAAGTGGCCTTAAGTCCCTGTCCAGCCCTTTGTCCTCGGGGGTTTATAGCCTGGGTGTCCGTGTGTGGGGTCAGTATCGAGGGCCTCTTTGGTCAGAGGGCCCTTAAGACCCTTTCCTTGGCCTAATCCCTTCCTAAAGAGCTTCCTCTCTTTTGCTCCATTTCTTTTGGATTTGCCGAGGAGGGTGTGAAAAGGAATTTCCTAATCCGGAAGTTCTTTTTCATTCCCAATTGGATCCCTTCGGCCCAAGGAGAGGACAAAGGGAGGACTGACGATTGAGGAACAATGGGAATGAGGGACCATGGGCATGACATCCCAAGGCACCACCAGACTCCCTGTCGCCAAGCACCCAAGGGGACACTTAAGGGGTCTCAAGGACTTCAACTAACCCACTCTCACTTTCCAATTACTAATTGAGCCCAACTTGTCAACTGAGCCCTCGGTCATTAACCATTCAAGACTCACGCAAATATTAACAGTTCGGTGTCACCACCATCAATCATCATCTCCTCTTTTATGCAAATTCTTTCTACAATTCTTAAAATTTTCATAACAAAAATCCAAAATTTGTGCCAAAATTCAACGACACAAATTTTGGAAATTTGAAACCTCGTTTCCAAATTTTCGAAAACGAGGATTAAGGCAGTGAAATGGAAAAATTTGGGACTGCCTGGCGGCTGAATTGAAAGGAAAGTTGAATTGTTGGTAAACAATGACCAATTTTTTGCGCGTTGCTTCCATTTTTAATCCTTTTTTGGTGCTCCAAGTGAGGGTTTTCCACTTGATGAAATTAGGAATTGTTGGAAGGAATCAAGGGATTTCGAGAGGGTTGGATTGAAACTCTCTGCGCGTCTCACCCGCCCCGCCCTTCGAGGAGATGAGAATGGACCAATGGGAAGGCGAGGATGGGGCTGTGGCCCAACCCCTCTCTCCGCCCATCCTCATCCCACGGACTCCACTCCACAGGATTTGGCCCAAGTGGGAAAGTTGAGGAGGCAGAGAAGCTTGAGCTTCGGTCAAGAACACTTCCAGTGTGGTCTCCTCAAGTATTGTTACCCTTCAGGAATCGAGACTAGTTGACCCGTGTCAATTGGCGACATTTGTCGTCATCTCCTGCCCCTTCAGCTGACACTTAAAGCACTGGGAGTTTAAGAATTAAGGAACATGGCGACGCGGTTCCCAATCCCGAGTGACAGTTTTATGCAGAGTGCCGCCGCGGCTTGGCTTCTCTTACAAGGCTCAAATCCTGGAAGTGCTGGAAGTCAGAGTACGCTGGGACTTGGAAATCCACCAATGTCGTCACTCCTCCCGGGGTCACCGAACGGTGGCTCCTTTCCCCAAGCCCCACCACATCACCATCATCCCTCATCCCTCACACCCCAGAACAATCCACTCAGCCCCTATTGGAGAATGTAAGTCACTTTTCCCATAATTTCAACTAATTTCGGCTCAACATTTCAATGGAAAATTTTGGAAGAACTTTGAGAAAAAATTGAAAATTGTCCAAAGTTTCGTGAAAGTGTCAAAAACTCTGACAAATTGACCCACAATTTTGTGGACGACTGAGAAAAATCCGCAAAAATTATCGAAAATCTCTTCAAAAATGTCAAGAATCCTTGAAAATATCCGGAATTTTTTGAAAAATGTCAAAAAGACTGGAAATTACTGCATATTTCTTGAAAATTCCAAAGAAGTATCCAACATTTTTCTTGAAACGGTCTAAAACTCCTGAAAAGTATCAAAATTTCATGAAAAATGTCAAAAATTCTTTGATAGTATCGAAAATTTCCTAAAAATATCGAAAAAACTTGTAAACTCTTGTATTCATATTTAAAAATGCTGGAGAAAGCCTTGAGAATTTTGTCAAACGCTGGAGAAATCTTTCGGGTTCTTCTCCAGTCCCACAGTCTAACGACGTCCAAAAAACTCAAGGGTCACAATTAAATCCAAATAATTAAAGTTTAAATCCAAGGTGCATGTGCATCTTCGGAAAACAATTAAAATTTAAATCCAAAGTGCATGTGCATCTTCGAAAAACAATTAAAATTAAAATCAAAAGTGGATGTGCATCTTCGGAACTCCACATCTGTGAATCTCGAAAGATGCACTTTGGATTTAAACTTTAATTGTTTGGATTTAATTGTGGCCCTTGAGTTCCTGCTGCCGTGTGAGGTTACCCGTTGCGTGTATTCTAATTTACCCTTTGGTCATTTGTAACCAGAGTGCATTTCCTACTTCTTAAAATCCATGGTAGCAATCCATGTTCCCTCCTTGTAAGCTTAGCTTCTTACCTTAAGATTTGAATTAATTCGACAGAGAGATCCTGATTGGTCCTCCTGGTCGGAAGCTCCCGAAGTTGCCTAAAAATGGCTGGAGGGATGGAGGGTTGCCTCTGTTTCCAGTCCATCCATCCAGAAATTAGAGTCAGTTCCCTGATGAGGTCAAATTATTTTAATGAGGGAGTAGTTTAGAAGATCTTCCTCTTGACACATGTCAATCAAAACCTCCCTCCTCCTCCTTCTTAAAACTTCCATGTCCACTAGTGGCCATGGTCGTGTCAAATAATTAGAAAAGTTAAAGTAGGATCAACCCAAGGTATTGCCCAAGTAGAAACGGCAGAAACGATGATTGTTCTTGTGGGGGTCTTCACGCATCGGCAGGCCTACGCTGGCTTACCATTTAATTCCACGATTCCTTTCGTTAGTCTGCAATTAAAATGTTACAAGTGCTTCCAGGACACAAGTATAATCATCTGTAATTATCCTACATCCCCATCCCTCTGGGGAGCTCAACAGTATTCTTCCCTCACCTTTCCCACAAGTATCACAAGAAATCAGGCTTCGGCATCCACTTTTTCGGTATTGAAACACTAAAAGTGAAGCAAATGGTTCAAATCTTAAAAAGTTGCTCAGAATCGAAAAATTTGATGCCGAATGTTGCCGAATATAGCCGAGTGTTGCCAAATGTTAACGAATATAGCCGAGTGTTGCCAAATGTTAACGAATATAGCCGAGTGTTGCCAAATGTTAACGAATATAGCCGAGTGT
>JAQIWD010001556.1:0-11968 GCA_034694825.1 Anurida granaria | reverse complement strand
TTTCCACCCGACACTCCCCCCGACATTTTCCACCCGACACTCCCCTTATATTTCCCCCGATAGCAGCCCGACACTTCCGCCTCCTACATTTTCCCTCCGACACCACCACTATACAGTTTCCCCCCACATTTTTTACCTGACACCCCCCGACACCCTCCCCTACATTTTCAACCCGACACTCCCCCGTATATTTCCCCCGATTAGCTCCGCCCTGCATTTTGCCCCGACACTTCCCCCTACATCCCCCCCCGACATTTCCGCCCCCTACATTTACCCCTCGGCACCACCACCCTGCAGCTTCTCCCGATACTTCCCCCCCCCTACGACAATCATCGCTGAATCAGCGATGTAGCGACTGGATTTCACTCACTCATGTTAGGATACGTTCAGTTTTACGTCTTCTTTCGAACGATATGTCACAAGCCCACCTTTCCTTCAACTTTTTTTGAGGTCACAGCGCCAGGTCAGGGATGAAACGACAGGTCAACGTGTGACCCAGCCGGATACACTCAGTTTCATGTGCTCTTTCAAAGGATATGTCACATGGCCACTTTTCCTTCAACTTTTTTTAAGGTCACAGCGCCAGGTCGGCGTCGCAACGACAGGTCGACGTGTGACCCGGCCGGATTTACTCAGTTTCATGTGCTCTTTCAAACGATATGTCACATGGCCACGTCTCCTTCACTTTTTTTCTGAGGTCACAGCGCTAGGTCCGCGATGAAGCGACAGGTCAACGTGTGACCCAGCCGGATACACTCAGTTTCATGAGCTCTTTCAAACAATATGTCATATAGCCACCTTTTCTTCACTTTTTTTGAGGTCACAGCGCTAGGTCAGCGATGAAGCGACAGGTCAACGTGTGACCCGGCCGGATTTACTCAGTTTCATGTGTTCTTTCAAAACAATATGTCACATGGCCACCTTTTCTTCACTTTTTTTGAGGTCACAGCGCTAGGTCAGCGATGAAGCGCTGGGTCAACATGTGAACTGCAAAGCGCCTTGACCTCCTGAAAAAAATGAGCTAATCACTCGACAAAATCGGTTGAGGGGTTTAGCAGGAGTAGGAGGACACACACACACAAACAGATGGACGATTTTATATATAGAGATTAATCGCATAAATAGCTGTGTAAATGAAATGATTTTGTGTAAAGTGACAGGGGGTTAGTTAATCAATACGAATGATTTTATTTTTACGATTTCATAATTTTAAACAACAAATACCCTAATTTTTGCATCCGCTGCAATATTTATCATATGAAACAACCTTGAATTCGAAGGAGTGTAGGTCCACGCATTAATTTTGATCAACTTGTGTAATACACCGTAGCGGATCGTAACATAACCAAACCAGTCATACCAAGATTTAGCAAAGTCTATTTGTCAGCATCAGGCGTTCCTAAGATCTCCCAAATGGCAAACTTCCGGTTTTCCCTTATTTCATTGATAGCATGAGCGATTGGAGTTAATGGCATAATTGTCAAGTGGAATATCCTCATCGGGCAACACTTCAATGTCGCATGCTGCCAGTATCTCGCCCGGATGTGAAACGGAGCAAATGACAACTTGATCCGGAATTTTTGACGATGAGAGAATTCAAAGTCCATCCTTGAACCAGGCCCCTCCTTTTCCGTATTGCGACATCCGCTGTTGGTGTTCATTTAACGTCGCTGTCCTTGGTACTGAGTTGTGAGGAAGTGAGGACGAAGAATGGTAATCGACTGTCACTGATTTGGCAGTGAATGTCAGTTAGCAAGTTTGTGTTCTTCACAATGCAAATTACGGCTCTCCTGAACTCTCCGGAACTCAGCAAGCATGGCAAGAATTGCGAACCAGGATGCGCAAGTTGATGTCCTCGGGGTGGTCCAAGTTACTTTAAGTTTGCACAAAAGGTTCGAAAAAAATATTTTGGCATCACCTTTCTTATAGCATCTGCCTATCCAAGTGAAAAATTAAGACAGGATGTAATCAAAATTTCATTTGTTCGAGGAGATAAGTTAATTACTTTCCAATTAAGTTTTAAATTTCCATTCAAAATCACATTTCTGTATTATCAAGCAGCAAATTAGCTTCTAGATGCGTGTTTCGCAAGCCGGAAAATTCATTTGTCACGTCTTTTATCCAGTTTTCAACTTTAAATTTGGAGTATGTATTCCCTGCATCTGGTATATATATACCAAAATATATGCTATATATGTATAATATGTAACATATAAATATATATGTGTATAGGGGGCTGGAATGTTCACGCTTGAATGCTCATTTTATGTATAGAAATGTTCCATGAAAACATCACCAATCATTTTTGTATTGGATACTACTGAGTTTTTTTTAGCAACATAAAACAAAATAGAAACGCAAAACGCAAACCATAGTAGCTACTGTGGCAGAGGGTCTCTGGAATACTTTGTCGTATGCGTTCACTTGCAAATATAGCATAAATCTATTTCGTGGAGAATCTGGTGGGGTTCAACTTTTGAAAGTAAAATCAGTCAAACAAAAAATGAATTTTAATTCAGTAGATTCATTTTTGTGCAAAAACATACTAATTTGAAGGGTGAAACTTCGTTTTAACTTGTGAGGTTTTACTTATTGTTACTGGGCAAGCAAGTTATGTCGTGTAATTCCCAATGAATCCAGTTTCCTTATCCTTGCTCAACGTTTGTTTGCTCTAAACTAGAGGGTGTAATCCGAGTAAAAATTTTGAATCTAGAAGTTACGCTGCCGAATTGTGAAACAACAATTCTGTAATTATGTGATGAACAAAATTATATCAGTGTTAGTTCAAATCTGCTCGCATAATTTCCAAATAAACTTGAACCGGTTTGAAGGAAATTCGTTTACCCATTTGCACGTGTTACATAAATATTCCCCTTCATTGACACCACTCCACATGCACCTTGATAATGTCTTTTACTGTTTGCCGTGTTGTCCTTTAGCTTGATTAGCAACATCTTGTTCTTACACTATCATAACTAGAAAATAATTTTTAATGCGTAATTACATCCATTTAGTGCCTTTTACATTAGCAGGTCAAGACAAAATTAAGTAAAGTTAGTTTTTTAAGTAGATTAGTTGAGAGGAACAAATTTAGCGACAAAAGGAACTGGACTAAAGGTGAGTGAGGGTTCTCCAGGTCCTGGTGTGGGTTCCCTTCCAGGTACAGCCTCGAGTTTAAATGTTGATAGGAGTGTAGTCACAAAACCAAAGCAGACGTCCTTGGCCATTACTTCCCCAGGACAGGTACGCTTACCTAAAACATAATTAACACAACGGTTAAGACGTTATTAAACAGTTGACTTTTTTTTTGCGAAATTGACACTTACCGAAACCAAATGGTGGACATTGATCAACTACTTGTGAATCCAGAGCAGACCCACTTGAGTTCAAAAACCTCTCAGGGCGGAAGACGTCGTGATCATCACCCCAGACTTCAGGGTCATGCATAACCCCATAAAGATTAATAATCATACACGTGCCCTTGGGAATAATGTAGTCCTCGTAGAAAATGTCGCAAGTGGCTGCACGCGGTGGTGGGTTGGAAACAAAAGGAGGATGTCGCATTGACTCCAGGATGCAGGCCATGACGTATGGCATTCTGGAAATTCCAAAAAAATTTTATGTGAGTTGAAAATCTTGTAATTTTGTTTTGAATTAAAGTAAACTTGCTTACTTGCGACTCTCAGTCAAAGGAATGCGTCGGGTACCATCCATTGAGTGTTTTAAAATCTCGGCTCGTGCGCGGTCTTGAATTTGTGGGAAACGAACAAAATAGTGCAAAATCCACTGACACGCCGCACTCGTCGTGTCCGTACTTGCAACGAACAGGTCCAAGAGAATTATTTCCAGCTGATCCTCTAAAACGTAAAAAAATTATGACGAAATTGTTGCGGTAATTTTCAAAATGCAAATTCATGTACTAAACCTGTGAAAAGAGTATTTGGAATTCCGCGGTTCTTTTCAATTTCATCCAAAAATACTTCCACAAAACTCTCGGTCTCATAGTCGTTCCGTCCTTCCCGCTTCTCTTTTGCGTTCTTCACTAAATCCTATGAGTCAAAAATTTCAAATTTGGAGCCATTTTTGACACCTGTGCAAAGAAATGTTTACGCACGCGTATGCCTGCCCTGCAAGCCTTGATGATTTCTCCTTGTTTCTTGTAGCCACTGCTCTCCGGGAACTTTTTGAAAAAGGGGAGGACCAAGAGGAGATTCGTGGGGCGCAAAACTTCAAAAATGTCCAAATTCCGATCAATCAGCTGTTTGAGAAATTCACTTGCAGGGTCAAACGTGTATCCACCCACACTGCTCCAAACGACGTTGATTGAAACGGCCGAGAGGCGGTTCGGGTTGATTTTCCAAACCCCGCCGGCATCTTCCGATTCCTTCCGAATGTCCCGTATGAGCAAATCCATTTCATCCCAAACAGTTTTCTCGATGGTCCCGGTCTGGTTGAACCCAAAATCCCGCAATTTCTTCATCGTAAATCTTCTCACTTCTGTCCAAGTCTCACCCCAAGACCAAACCACGCCTGGAATTTATGAAACGATTAGGAAAATTAGGTTTAGATTTGATTATGTTAACCTAAGCACGTTAGGTTATGTTAGGCTAACCATGCTTTGTAATTTTACATTTCAACTTACCAATATTTTCTCCATTGTTTCGTTCTTCGTTAAAGTCAAAGAGGTAGCGGTTGAGATTTGCTTCAGGTCGCTTGAGTAAATCATTCATGACCTTAAAGCTTGAAAGCACCACTGAAAAGGAAGAAAAAATCATACAAAGTTAACACCATGCCCATTCAGAAGTCAACGGTCAACGTCATGTTATGGTCACCTGTTGGGTGAACTCCGAGGCCAACGTAGACAATGTCACCATACGTTTGGATCAATTTTGCAAATTGTTTGAAAGAATAGTTTTTCTCCATTAGGGCCAACTGAGGAAGACTTCCGAGGATAGGCCATCGGATTGGCCCTGAAAGGACAAGGTCAATATCAAAGGTCAAAGGTCAACTTTGTGTTTCCTAATTTTTCTTTTGAATTTTGAAATACCTGGAGGTAATTTTCTCCCTTTGTAGTAACTTTGTGGTTTCCATACCCAAATGTAGAGAATTAAAGTTAGAAACCCCAGGATCAATACTTCTGCTAAAACCATTTTGGCCTACTCCTTGCAGAATTGTAAAAACTATGAACAAAAGTTTGTGATTAAATTTCGATGAAGCAGTTACTGAATCCGTTTAATTTATATGAGGTTTGCGGACAATGGGACTTTTCGCTCGCTGGCTCACTGAAACTTATCAACTGGACATTGTATTTGGGCAAAAATGATAAGGGGTGGTGTTTGTTTTATATGCGACTCCTGCAACTTTTTATCGTTGAAAGCTCCACTTCTTTTGTAGATCCACGGACTCCAAATTGCATTTAGGTAGACAAAAGAGACACAGTAATCGTTATCGAGAGAGGATGAAATAATAACTACAAGGGATAAAGGGTCAAAATAACAAACTAGAATTATACACGTGCGGGGCAGGAAAAAGTGTAGGAGATTTACTGAGAAAAACAGTTAACTTTATTACAAAATACAATAGGTACCTTGGAGTGCTTGACTTTGACCAAAAAAGGCCAAATTATTCACTAAAGCTGGTTAGTATGGAAAACTAAAGGAGCCTAAGCTTTATGGAGCTGCATAATCCATTACTCATCCGTTTCGTTTCCATTTATTCATATCACTAGGCTTCACAAGGACTTATTAGTGTTTAAAGAAAATTTCTATTTTAAGAGCATTTTCCCAATAAGAATGCTCAACTCCATGCATATGGAAATGGGCTGACTGGGAAAAGGGCAGTTGCATCAGAATCTCTGCTAGTTAAACCCTCTCCCTTGATATAGTGATTTATGTACCTTTAATGGCTTTTAGCCATGTAGTTTGAATCCCTTTCTTTATGAAAAGGTGACCACTTCGAGTGATATTTTGGGGTCAATAGGTTTGAAATCGATAGCGCTAGTGCGAAATTCGAATTTCCCGCCAAAAATCCTCCAAACTCGACTTGGATATGCTGTTTTCCTTATCATTACAAATCTTATGTAATTGACCACGCATTTTGGATGATTCAGGTTAAGTTTCCAAATAATTGTTACCATGGCTAACGCAACACCGGAATATGAGCATGATAAACACCGAGTTTATTAATTAGCGCGTAGCGCTTTTGGCTTTATTTTCAATATACTTCCCGCATTATGCCTCATTGCAGAGAAATGTTGTAAGTTGCGAATATTTATTCATTTTGTGATGGGCGGAATTCAGATTTAGCATTCGCCGTCAGGGAATTTGTTCCCACAGCAATATTTTCCGGACAAACTTCTTGAAAAAATTTCTAACGTGGGCAACATGGGTTTTGCCATTATTGAATATGGTGAGCCTTGGGATGAGGTTTGGGTGAATCGCTCCTTTAAGGATGGTACGAGTTGGCAAATGGTGGAAGTAAACTCGGAGATATATTTATTCGCAATAGATCCAAAAGTACACAAACTGATTTATTCAACGTGTGTGACGCTATAAACCTACAATTGGGACAATTAAGAGACTTTGGAAAACCTGGTAATCGAAATGAGATCGCTTGTACACCTTGGGCATAATCAACTGTTCGAGCGGAAGAATCGGCAGGAGCTGCAACTGCAATAATGAAACTCTGCATTGAAGACGGTTTAGTGGTTGGTGGAATTCCGCAAATTCTCTGACAGACATTATTGACTTTGATAATTTAGCGGGTCAGAATTATTATGGTTACGCAACATCGATCGTACATTTGAGTAAAACAAGGATGAACAATTTGAAAATTTTACAAACAAGTATATTGACGACACCATGTGGTGAGGACTGGCCTTTGTTAGAATTTACTACCTCACGGTACCCTGGAATATTTGGAAATGGCCAAACTCGACAATGATTACTCCTACGGGTTGGGTTCAAGGACACTGTATGTGATGGCGGTCTCTGGTGGACTATTGCCAAAAACTACAAGAACGCTATTAAGAACGAACTATTTTTACATTAGCTGCCGCCATTCACACTCGCCTGCCCGGAAATATAAAATACACTAGACCCTAAAAATGCAGCACGGAGCACGTGCTGCGTTTAGTGTCTCCCCTGCCTCACTTCGCTAGGAAAACAAAAAGAACTTGGAATGACAGATTTTCAAAAAAATTTAAAGTTTTTTGAACTTTTTTTTTGGTTTCTCGAACTTTTAAAAGTTTTTCGAATTTTTTTTGGCAATTTTAAGAACTCTTTAAGGACTTTTTTGACATTTTTTTAAAAACTTATAACAGCATTTTTACAACTTTTTTTCCGACCTCCGTCATTACCCAAAACTTAGAAGCAAAACTATGGTCTGTACTGATTTTTGAGCACTGAGCAAATATTTCCTGTGAAATTTCAGGCGAGTATGTGACCCTTATTTGCATCGATAATGTAGAGGTTACCAGTTGTCCAGTCAAAAGTAATTCTTTCCGGAAAACTAAGCATGGCAAAACGTATACCGTTATGCTTTTTAGACACTAAAATGTTCAAAATAGGCTGTACATTTGTCAACTTTTGCCTAACCAATGTCGATGACAGTTTATTTGGGCTTTTTCAATCAATGTGTTCTGCATACATCTTGATTTTCGGATCTAAAAACAAAATGGATACAAAACTACGGACTTACGATTTTAGCTATGCCTAACGTTACTAAACGTTACAAAAAATTTTTTTTAACGTTAAATATTAATTTTAAGTCTTCATTAGAACTATATTAGAATTAAAGCTTTTGTTTAAGAGGATGTGGAACCAATTTCAAGGGTTCGACTGACGACATTTAACTATTCCAGTCACTAAAACTTGTGCTTTTCTTTTGCTCATAAAAAGAAAGCCACAAAGAAAGATGATTTATTAGTCAACTTTCTGCAAGAACATCAAAATGATACAAAACTTGCAGTGCAAAGGGATGAAATCCTTCCCACTCTTATCTACGACTCCTTATATGCCATTGCAGTTATTATAAACGTTCGCGATGCAAATGCAGGAAGTGCTACTCAGAAAATTAAGACAATATTTTTTTTTCCGACCTCACCATTTTGGCGAAAAAGGTCTGGAGTTAATTTGACGATAAATGCGAAAATGTTGGTAATTGGGTCCTGGATGATAGAATTCAAAATTGCTAGAATAAGTGATGCCATAACTCTATTGTTGGCAAAAAATTTCAAATAAAAAAACTCGGTGAACGAATTTAGGACCAATTTTTATTTAAAAACAATGAGTGGACTATTGTTTTGAAATGTTTGATCCAAAATGAACTTTTCGTGACTACATTCCTCCTTGAATATTGCAAATAAATATAATTCCATCCGCAAACTTGAACTTACGTCTGATTGTTTAAAATTGTCGGAATCTCTTTTAAAGTTTCTCTAAAAATATTTCAAGAGCTCCAGAATCTGATGAATTATTCCAAATGGGTCAAACATTTGCAAATTCTCCATGATAGTATCAGAATTTCATCAAAAATGTTAGAATTACTCTTAAAATTATCAGATTTTTTCCCGAATTCGCAGAATCCCACAATAAAATGGCAGAATTCCTAACATATTTCAGAATTCTTCCCGAATTCCGTCAATTGGAAAACCTTTTTTCGAAACATATCTTGTGCTTAAAATCCCATGGCTGCGGCAGAATTCAGCGCGGTTGAACATGTAAGAGGAAATGTGAATCGAAAATGGAAGATGGGAGTTATGGCTTCACCTAATCAAGAAATTTGAATATTTTCGTCGTGCACTTCGCTAAATTTTAATTCAATTATTCTAATGGATGATATGATGACATGATTTTTTACCTTGTTTTTTTTCGACCGATACTCCATTTTCAGAATTGATGACATGGATGTAAAAATGTTGAGTGCTGTTTGCCAGAATCGCAATTCATGAACTGCTGTTGATGAGAAACTGGGACTTTGATTGCGTTCAAACTTTATTTCGAATGAAGCCAATTGTCAAATGTATTTTAAAGGCACACAAATTGGCGGAGCCGCCAAAAATGACACCCAGAAAGATAGACATACAGCGAATTTTCCCATACAAATCCAAAACGGGTACACGCACTACTCGGTCAATTACTTCCACAGCTCAATAATTTTTTTCTCCTTACAAGATCAAATTTCATCAATATTCCAATTTTGAAGAAAGATAATGTCAGCGGGTAGACACAAATTTGGTTCCAATTTTAATTTATTCATTTTTTTTTGTGTGGTCGCCATGTTTTTACTGAAATTTTGTCCAGGTTAGAAATATAGTGATATAAAAATAAAAGTTTCGGAATGTTCTATTGTCACTTTGCTTCAGTGTAATTAGTTTTTATTCCCCTAAAATTTTCATAAGTATTTTAATATTTAGTCGGAGTGATAATTCAAAATTATTTTTCAACAAATATCAACAAAATGCCAATAATATTTTGAATAGCCAATCTGATGCTCTCAATAGGACTTTGATCATTTCATAGATTTTTTGTGGCTATGTCTCTTTTTCCAACGAATTTTAGCAGTTGTCATCATATTTAACATCGATTGAGCAGTTTTCCACTTTTGAAGTCCAGCCGATGATTGACGATGTGAATACTTGAGAGTCCATTCAGTTTCAACCGGTAACGTTGTTGCTTCACTTCCATACCCTTCCTCGGGATTGAAATTTTGCAGGACACGTCGCACGACCAGACGGACAATCCAGTTGGAAAAATTCCGAAAATGGTGTGATGCTCCCAATAGTTTAAAAATCCCACGCAGAACAACCAGACAAAACTTTTCCCATAACGATAAGAGCTTGTACGTTTCTGATCCGACAAATCCTTCAATTCCTGATTGGCTAAGGTAAAAGTAAATAAATACGGGGACTGAAACCTGAGGCATGAATTGTCCCACACCGTTGTAATAACTTTCTTGAATGGTTTTGATTTTGGAATCCCTGACGAGGAAATTTGGAAGCCAAATTTCATTCCAAATTTTGGTGTAAAATTCCCTGCTAGGGGAAATCAGCGGAATGTTGAATTTGTCCTCAATTCCCATGAGGCGACCAATGAGGGCCCAGAGATGCTCAAGTCCTTTAACACCCTCCAAGTCTTTAATCCAAAATGCCTTCGGATGAGCCATCACAGGAAGAAGGAAAGCAATTTGGGTGATGGCCAATGAAAATTGACTAATGGGTTCCACTGGATCATAAGTGAGGCCCAGTGCTTCAAATACTGACGTATCCAAAAATTTCAGGTCCCTCCCAAGAGCATCACCAAGAGCATCTGGGACGTCGTCTTCGTCTTCTTCAATATCAAAATCCAATAACTTTCCTGGTTGAGATTTCTTCCGAACTGACTCGTGCGTTTTCCTAATGCGAGAGACTGCCTTGTAGCCTTCCGAGTAAACTCCAATGAGGTCATGTTCATACCAGCGGAGAACGTGCCAAACGGTAGAAAGGGCCCGTTTCGACATTTGGAGAACTCCGTGTACACTTTGTGTTTTGATGACAAGGGCTGTGATTGGTTTGAACCCAAATCCCATTCCAAAATAGAGCGCATGTGCAAAAATGAGGGAAAAGTAATGCTTCTGGAAGAATTTTTGCCCGGATTGGGCCAAACCCAAATCCAACCAAGGCATCTGTCTTCCATCACTGAAAATCTGACTGTCCCCGTATGCATATTGTCCATCTATTAGAAGACGCTCCAACAGTTCTTCTTCATCTACAACAAGAGGTTTCGCCTGTTTTTGCTTGTCCAACGCTGGAACATTGTTACTCGAATCCATTGAGGAAATCCTAAAAATTGAGAATGAAAACAATAAAATTGAGGTACGGGCAGAAGAATTACTCCTCAATTTATGGACATCGTGAACTTTCAAAGGTGACTGGGAATTTTGGAGAGAAAAGCAGAAAGGTAGACGAAGAATCTACTCGTCTAGTCTGCTAGTACAGAAGTTCCAACTTTCTTTGCTCTTCTTTAGGCAATGTCATCCTACAAAGGACGCCTTCGTCATTTATAGTGGGAGAATTTATAGCTTGCCCATTTTAAAAAGGCAGGATTCTGGACCCTGGATAATTAATTGAAGATGAGAGAGGAAAGGTGAATAAATAAACTGGTAGCAATAAAAAGAATCAACTGAAACTGAATAGAAAACCACGGATAGAATTGCAATTGAGAGTTGAATAGGATCGAGTATATGGGTGTTTTTTACGACATTTGGAGACATGGTTGCCATTGCAACAATTATGTGAATTAAAAATTCATTTGTGGCTCATTGTGCAACATTTTGTTTGCTAACTGTAATTCAGTTCAACAACCACTTTAAGGACAAGACCGCCCGTAGAGCTGTCAACAACCAAAGAAATTTAAACAAACATTGTTTGGGTCTAAAAGTGAAGTGAGATTTTTTTCAGGTAACCAGTTGTAATTTGTGGTTTTCAATCAGGGTTAAGGCCGGTTCCCACAACGCGAAACATAATTCGAATTGACGCTTTTGATATCATTCATGAACAAAACTATATAGTTTGAAAATCAGATCAAAACGCGATCAGGTTGAAGTTTAGTATCCGGCATGCTATGGTCATCCTCCGTGAAGTCATCCTCCCCGGGGTCAATCACTCAATCATAATTTTTTAAGCACGATCGTGCTCTGAGTTTAAATCGTGTTCTGAATTTTGAAATAGTTTAGGTACAGAAACAACGGATGTCGCTCACAACTCAACATTCCTTGTAACCTCCGTTCCTTCTTTACCAAACCTAAGCATCCGAACCAGCACACTTAGTCAGTATTTTCGCAATTTTAAACCTACCCTCTACGAGGTATAGTCGCCACGCCACGGCTAGTGAAAATCCAGCCGCCGCCCCTTTCCGAGCGAGCTTGGGTCAGTGGTTAAGACATCAATTCTTCTCCTCTGCCTAGCTTGAGATTGGAGGTTAGTTGTGCA
>JAQIWD010001555.1:0-11973 GCA_034694825.1 Anurida granaria | reverse complement strand
TTTTGGTGCGCAAAAATGAATAGTAGTTACAATATGAAATGAAGTGGGTCACAATCAATCAGAGAATGATTGAATTATAATGGAGAGTGGGCACTATAAATGGGAAATGAGAAATAGAGACGCAGTGTAGTTATTATAATAGAGGACTATTATTATCTGTGGTTTGTTGCAGATGTTTTAGCTGGTAGAAGAAAACAGCGTTGTCGTTTTAAACGTTTGCTGAAACTTGTTTTACTTCTTCTTGGTCTGTCCTTGTAAATGATTTAATGCCGCTGTGACTCATAGTCATGCACTACTGACTATGACTCATGGTCCTTATTGCATGCATGGTGCATTTCCCTCTACTACAATAATTAACGCCGTGTGGAAGGGCTTTTATGTTACTCTTTGTTTGTTTATGTTTATCTTTGCAAGTGGTATTGTTTTTGCAATTTGAGCAACATGTCAAAATAAAGTTTCCAGATCTGAATTAAGGTCAACCCAACATTTATGCTTGAAAACTCAGATGATGATGTCGAATGTCAAATTCGGTGAAAATGAACAGTAAATAGACGTTTTAATGGTTCACAAAAATATTTTCGGATATAGCCCTATTTAAGCAGAACATTTAGTTCGGTGCATAATTAACGGACACGGTGCATACATTTAGAAGCGGCTTGGTGATGGCCTCTCGTTTTCGTAGCACAGCAGGAAAGTGAATAAATTACAATTTCCAAAACGCTTGTGGCACTTTGTAAATTAGCGGTATCCCGATAACTGGACAATGGACTACCCTTGTTTTAATGACTTTCAGAGACTATTTGATTGAATCAAAGAAATTTTAAATTCGTTTCTCTCTATATTGAATTTGATCCCTAGTTTTCGCTCCCAGCGATTTTCACGGTGCTTTTCACGACGCCTTCAGCGCAGAAATTTTGACAACTTTACAAAGCGGCTTTGTGTTTTAAAGGTTAAATTTAAAATTATTGCATATTTGTCAGTAGGAATTTTCATTATCCATCCGTTTCCGTACGATATCACCTTTATGATAAATTGACTTCAGGAAAGTTAAGTTAGAAGAAACCAATTCCATTCGGGGTGGATTCTTCGTAAATTAAACAAAAAAGTTCATACAATTCCTCTGAGAATAATTATTTTATTCAACCAGTATCAAGTTTCTACCTAAAATTTTCCAGAAATTTGTAGAAAAAATTAAAGAAAAACTAATTTAATACAAAAAATTCTGGTTGGCAGGTCTGACGACGGTCACAAGCGAACGTATAATAATTAATTATTTATATATTTGCTTAATCAACTAATGTATTAGTTGCTAATTTTTTTTACAACTTGAATGGTTTTCTCCCAGTTGATGGGCATGAGCTTTACAACAGCTCAACAGTGTCAAAATATCAGACACGTTAACAGAAATGTTAAATGCTGACATTTTTCGCCCGTCATTTCTCAGGTATAAAATAGTGAAGCTCTCTCGGAGCTTGAGAAATTATTTAAATGTTGAATTCGTAAATCAATCTAAAAATAGTTCCAAACTGCTCCTAAGGTAAACACTTAAATTTTAATTCGATTTAATTTATCTTAACCATAATGCTATTACAAAATTATGAAACGTATGGATGAATAATGAATTATCGGGTAAAAACTATCCTAATGTATCCTAATGGCAAAGTGCGGAAATGGGGCAATGAGCGACGGAAGTGAAAGAAGCGGGCTACAGAAGTGGGAAATTCATTCGCATTCTTTCTTTTCTTGTTTTCAGTTCTTGTAATTCTTCTTGTCCTCAACGCAACATCAATCAATCATCAACATCGGTCGGTCATCGGCCTTCGTGTCTCTTCCTTTTCAACTGATTCTTTTAATTGTTCAACTACAACTTTCCAGCATCAGCGACAAGGTCAAACCTACCAGGGACATCCGGCAGAATGGCAGGTTTCAACGAACAGGATATGTTAAAGTACATGAGTGACTTGGGTCACACTGTCACAGTGGTCGATGTTGATAAGGATCATGAGCTTCATTTCCTTCAAGGTACGTTTTGAATATCACAAACATGCAACTATTTATATTGTGTTGTAAGTTGAGTAGCGCTCAATAGTCTTTAGATATCTAATTTAATTCTTTTTCCACTGAATTCTAGAACTGAAGGCAGAAATAAGGAATTCGGACTTGAAGTCTCTCCTAACTCGATATGCTCCTTTAGTTACTTTGATGAAACGGGGCGACAAAGTCCAGGAATCCGTACAGAAAATGCTCGTTGATGTTATTAATTCGGGTACGATTAATATGATATTGATTTAGACGAAGTTATTTTTTAATTAATTAATTTTTAATCAGCTGTTAAAACTGTCTACGACGAGGTTCAAGATGTTAAGGAGAAATTGGAAGAATTGAGCGATGCAGAAAGTAAATATTTCCAGCAAATTGTTGGTATCGGCATTTGGCTCAGTTACTCAATTTTGGAAGAGTTCAACTACTTTTCGAGAGTGTCTCACCAAATCACCCGGGATAAGAAAGGTCGTGGCGCTCAAGAGGCGACTTCGAAGCGCCCATTTGGTTTCTGGATCAAAGGCAGAGACAAACTGTTGGAAACTCTTACTTTGATGTTAAAAATGAATTTGTTACCTATTTGGAACTCCAACTTGAACTTGGTCAACAAGAAGGTCTTCTACGAGTAAGTTATTCAATCTCATCTCAATTTTACTGCGCAATTTATTATCACCAACCATCTATATTTTCTATTTGACTACACCTGATTCTTTTATGCAATGTAGGTTAATGTTGCGTGCTTTGAGCAATTGCGTAAAGTATGGGCCTCGGGATATTTTAAAAGACGACATTATTTCGGAGATGTTGTTGGAACTTTTCAATCATTTCATCAGCAAATTGGAAATGGAAGACCAGTTGATGCGTGATCTCATGTTTGTAAGTTTCAATCCATTTTTTTCACACCACGTCCCATTAACACTGCGTGTCCATTACTGTCAAACACAGTGTACCGTAACACTAACACATCTGTTTTTTCTTTCTTTTAGAATATTGTGGACACGGATGACATGGCTCGAGCCGTTTGCAAGGTCCTGATTGGTCTGAAGAAGGACTACAAGTTACCCAACGTTATCAGAAAATCGATGGCCAGGGCCATTGATGTAATCAACAGTCCTGAATACAGGGACCAAATGGACAAAGGATTCAGCACATTCCTGGTTGAGATTGGGACCACTTTCCCTGAAGAAATGAGAGAGCACTCTATGCCTTACATTTTCCAGTTTGTGGAAGCCGATGTAAGTGAATTCGTTTAAGCGTGATGGGATGAAGAAGGGCAACATTTTTTCAATTTAATTTATATTACATTGTATTTCATATTTGCACAGGTTGTGGCGATCAGAAACGCCGTCCTTGCCATTTTGGTGGAAATTGTTCAGTGGCAAAAGAAAGAAATTGATGCAGGGAGAACAACTGAGGAAGATTGCAGTCAGTTGAGAAAGAAGATTATGCAGCACATTGAGGATTTCATCTGCGATGTAAATGCGGTGGTTCGAAGCAAGGTAAGAGTGTGGTGCAATGGTGCATGTTATGAGTTCTCTGCCATATTTCTATGTTGGAAATGCCATTAATCAAAAATGGAATTTTAGGCTGTGAACTTAGTTTCGAAGCTTGTGGAGAATAATGCCCTATTCATTGACGAAACGTTGGCATTCTTCAATGGGGTGGCTGAGCGCCTATTGGATTCAGCCGTAACAACACGAAAGAACTCTTTCAATTTCTTTAGCGTCGTTATCAATGCAGAGCCAATCCTCGCCAAGGTATCCTCCACACAACAAAGTTTCATAAACTGCAGGTTAATTTTTTATTCTGTTTAGTATACCCCGGAAGCCTTCCATGAGTACGCTTTGGGACAGCGACGAGCATTCATGCAAGAGCGTCTAGCCCATGTTAAACTGGACAGAAAGGAAACGATTGTGAATATTTACGTGAAGGAGTTTACGGATCACGTCAACCAAACCTACTTGGGAAAAGCACTTTGCAACCGACCTTTGAAACAAGAACTTCGAGTAAGAAAATCTTTTCGCCATTTGGGAATACGCCCCTTAGGGTCCAAAATTTAACCGAGCGTTCGAACTTTTCATAGACTCCTGAATCAGCTGTTGAGTACATTCAGAAGTTAATCCAGGAGATGAAGATTTGGGAGGCCTGTGAATGTTTTTATCGAGCAACGGTGGAATTTGCGGATGACGAAGTATTTCGGTAATTAATTTAGAACGTGATCCTATCTCATTGAAACTTCGGTGGGTAAAGTTTGTGATATCCATCATCCATCTGTACTTAATTCTGTAGGAAATTCTACAACAATCATACACTTGATATCTACCGATCATATATTGGCAGTGAGCTCGGGATTGACCTCGCGACTCTCAAGGAACACGCACAAACAGAATTCAATCAAAGTGCAACGGAAGTTTTGGAATCAGGAGAGAGTGAAGTTTCACGGCGTCTCCATCACCATTTACATGTAACTCCTCCACAATGGAAATCAATTTAAAAACACTTCATATTACAATTGAGTTTTTTAGGTTTGTGAAACTATGAGTGAGCTGATGTTGGAAAATGTGATTCCGACGGCCTTGCTGCTTCTCGAGAAGGGTACACCTGCGGATCAAATTGAAACGCTCAGCTTCTTAGGGAATTTGTCACTCTTTGAATACCCCATCCCACCAAAAATTGAAGTCCAGGTTTTGGACATTGTGAGCGGCCTTAGCAAATCAGTGGTTGGGAATATTCTAGAACCATTTTCTCTCATCTACTTGAAGGGCCCAGACTCAGAAACGTGAGATTTCCAATTTTCATTGCAATTGATCTGCTGGACTCGATAATCTATTTTTCTTAACTTTTACGTTTAGACCTCTTGGGTTGATGAAAATACTTGTGGGTCTCTGTAACCGCCTGGGACAGGAAAAGCGGAGTCACATTGCATTCTTGATTGAGGAAATGCTCACTGCTAAGAAGATCCACGTGGCAGAGTTGAAGGCAAGATTTTAACCCTATTACTCATTAGTGACTTTTCTTCTAAAGACTAAAGGCAACAAATTTTATACTTAGGTCTTGTGGGATATAGTGACATTGAAAGTTCCAAACATGGGCGAGCAAGATGCCAAAATTGCTCTGTACATTTTGTACATTTGTGCCAGGTAATTTCTTGCACCATACTCTTGTAATTGGTGGATTCCAGATTTCTTATCGCTAATTACGCGCACTTATTCATTCCAGGGCTGACAAGAATTCAATCAGGTCTTTGTTTGAGCCGCTCTTGGAAGTGACGCTAGGCGAGCGTGGATTGAAAGACATGGAATTTGCGCAACTCGGACTCTTGACATTGGAAGAATATCTTGGAGAGGACAAGAAAAGTGAAAATGATGCGAAACGTATCCGGTAATGACAACACTCCAATTCCAATTCCTTTATTTGTTTCATTATTGTACATTGGTAGTTGTAAATAACTTTGAACTTGGTTAGACTCCCAGCAGATTCTCTCGTGTTCAAGAAAATTTCTGAGTTGATCCGCTACACTCTTCATCCGGATACTCGTGATGCCTGCGACGAACACTTTGCTGGAGTAATTGATACTGGGATTGCCCTCATCTACAAACATTCTCTGTTCCCTGGCGCTGCTATCGCTCCCATCGTTGAGCAGAGCTATGCTTGGTTTTTCGGAGATACTTCTGCGAATCAAATGGAAGTGGATGCTGCCGATGTCACTTATGAACAAGAGATGGAAGAGAAGGTCATACTGAGGTTAGTCCTGTGAACTTTTACCACTCTTTGGGATTTGCGATCTCCCGGCTAAATAAATTTCTGAATTCCAATTTTATTTGCAGAGTTTTGGTTCTCGGTGGCGCTATTACTGGTCACCATTCTAGTTATCATACCCACACGATTCTGGAGGAAGTGAAGAAGAGAAAAGCATTTCGTCAAATCGATGGGATTCGGTCTACTCCGGCTGTCAAGCGCCGTTTGAGGAAATCCTTTGTTGAACTGAACTCCAGGCGCAGGTCAAGCGGGAGCAGGAAAGTTAGTTTTACGGATACAGTCGAGGATTCCATGTTGAAAGCAGATAATGAAGAGGTAAAGGCAAAGACAAGCAGTAGCAGTTACTTCAGTCATTTGTTGAATAACATTGGGTTTGAACATCGTTAATTTCCTTGTCCTAGTTGGAAGCCGTTGTGGGTCAAATTGGTTTCGACAAGGAAATTGAAGTTCTTCGGAATTACGCAGAGTCTCTGCTGGAAGATGGCGTCATCAGTTTCTACTGGTTTGTTGACTTTCAGTTTGTAAAACTGAGCGTGTTAATATTAATTTCTATTTGTAGGCGATTTGTCCAAACCATCTGTCGACGTTATCATAGAATTCAAAGCTCTCGAGTACGAATCGCTACACTTCATCTCTTTGGCCAATGTATGCTGGTTGGATCGAAGGCAATGGAAATCGGGATGGAGGTATTTAAATTATATTCTATTTTGTGCTCTTACTAAAATCAAATTTATTATTCGATCTTGATATTTTTAGATTTTCGTGAAGCTCTGGAAATACGTAACGGCTCCTGAAGAAAAGGTTCAGATGATACAGATGGCAATTTTGCTAAACCATTCTTACCCGAACAAAATGGAAGGATGTAATAACCTCATCATATCAGGGTATCACTCACAATCCACAACACATTCTGTTAAGCCATGGCCATGGGTTTTCTTAATACAATTTTAAACTCTAATTTAGATTAACTTCTGAGCACAAGAAAGTGCGTCTCATGGCTCTGGATTTTGTGGTGTTCCTAACACAAAGTGACGTCCTCAAACTCCGGGATATTCTCCCAGACACAATTCTTTGTTTGGCAGACGATGCTGAAGAAATCCAAGGTGAGAGTCAAACAAACGTAATTCTGATTCTGATTGATTCTATTTTCACCATTAAAAATTGTTTGTTTTTTTGTAAAATTGCAACTGCAGAGGTTACAAAGCATTTCCTCCGCGAGTGCCAAGAGAAGGACACGATGCTCCACAGTTCCATTCCCGACATGGTCATCCGAACCTCCATGAATGAGAAAGTGAGCAGGGAGAAGTTTCAGCTCATTATGAAGTCAGTTTGGATTTAAACGACACCGACTTCTAAAAAAATGCAGCTTTTACAAAACTATTCTGAAATTTTAGGAGCTTCCTCCTACCGTTCAAGAAAGTGATGGAGATTGCTGGGATTGTGGATAAGCTGGTCGATCGCTTTGGAAATGCTGGGATCACTGATGTGGCTGCCGAAGACAATGCCTATTGCCTCAGTCTCCTCACCTACAACGACCGAAGTTTCAAGATCATCACTGACCGGCTTCCAATTTATGAGAAATTCATGAACAATGAACTCATTTTTGAGGCTTTCTTCAGAGTCCTTCAGAATGCCAAACAAAACTGCAAAGCTGAGAACAACAAAGTACTTGACCATTGACTAGACGAAATACGGTGAGAATGACATCTGACGCTAAATCTTGACTTTTTTCTTCCTTACAGGTAAAGGAGATGCTCAAAATCTATGAAAAAGATTTGGAAGCTGCCAAAGAAAAATATACACACGGAACAGCGAACATTGCAGATTTGTAAGTAACTACTTATAATACCCAGCATTACTCAACCCACGTTGCTCACTTCGGATTCTCGGCGTCTGGAATAATTTCAATAGCTTGCTTTCAAATGTCTTAACTTTTATATGACTTTCAATATTTAAAATGTAATTTATCACAACATCATTTGAGCCATTGGTAAACTAGTTTATAATGCTAAATGAGTTAAGGGGGCTAGGAATGTAATGTGGATTTTGAGACCCCTCTCATGGGCTTTCATCCTATGTAAATTTGCTGGCCACTTCCTGTCCTCAAAAACCTTCAACACTTCCACCAACGTTTCTTTTTACCACTCGTGTCTTCGATGTTTATTTGTGCTTTCGTAAAATTCAGGAAGACTTGTTCCAAGCTTGTTTGTCCCACGGAATAAGCGTCGAGGTTGTACCTATTCTTGGCAATTTCCATTTTCTCAAACATTTGACCCCAGGTCTGAAAGTTTCAACAAAACAAAAGAGTTACGTTTTAAATTTATTTGTTTTGGCCCAACTAAGGTGTGAGGTTTGAGACGACTTTTGGCTAGGAGTAAAAAAAAACCTAACTCTTGGAATAATAACAAGTTAGAGAAAGAATTTCTTACCACGTCTGGGGAGGGTAGGACGTGGTAGTGGACGAATCCAGGGTGAATGTCTTTGAGTACGGAGGCTAAAAAGAGAAATGCGCATGTCAAATATACCCTACCATTCCTTTCTTTGTAACGTTTAGCTCAAAGAAGTGACTTACTAGGAAACGACGTTTCAATGAAACTTCGGAGCCCGTCTAAATCCTTTTCCCATTTTTGGGCCGATTTAATTTTACGGAGAATCATAGAAGAGCTGCGTCGACGGCCAGACTCCTGCAAAATCAATTTCGAGTTTTCAATTTCGAAACTTGCAAAATTGCAAGCTAAATTCTGCTATTCTTTCTTACCTGTTTGGCTCTGTCAAATCCTTCCCCAAGATCCGCTGGTGCTGCCTGAGCAATCAGCGTGTATCCCTCCCCGAATTTATTCTTGAGATGCTGCGGAGATCCTAAGCATCGGAACTTTCCGTTCACCATGATGGCAAGTCGCGTGCAAAGAGCTTCGCATTCCTCCATGCTAAAATATAAGCAAAAAGAATGAGCGCCATTTTTATTTGCTCGGATGCACTCCTAATAGCTCCAGAAATTTACCTATGAGAAGTGAGGACAATGCTCGTACCAGCGTCTCTTACGCTGGAAATGGCATTCCACAAGTGTCTCCTAGCAACTGGGTCCATACCAGTTGTGGCTGTAAAGGGAATTATCAAGTAGGGCAACGATTTTCTAGCGCTGCTCAGGTAAGGCTAAGGATGACTTACGTTCGTCAAGAAAAACGATTGGTGGGTTCCCGACGAGGGCCATTGCCGTAGACAACTTCCGCTTGTTTCCCCCACTGTAGTTTTTGACTTGTTTGTCCAAGTGTTTGGTAAAGATAAGACTAGCTGCTAGGTCATCTGCCAGGTCATCAATTTCTCCTTCTGGGATACCGCGGAGTCTGGCAAACATTCGGATCGTCTCTCGTCCTGTCATTTCTCCAATGATTCCATCAAATTGTGGACAGTAGCCAAGGTTGCTGTGGACATGCTTGATGTCGTTTCGGGCACTGTGGGAATGGACAAAGGCGTCACCGGATGAGATGGGAATGTCGCCTGTCAACATTTTGAAGGTCGTCGTCTTCCCAGCACCGTTTACTCCCAACAGTCCGAATGTCTGCCCTCCTTGGACACCCAGGTTGAGATTGTCCACGGCGAGAAAGTTGCCGTAGTACTTGGTCAAATCCCTAGGGTCAACAATTAAGGTTAGCAAATTTAAGTCCGTACCCTTGCAACATGTGGTTGCCTTACCTCAAAATTAAATTGTCAGTCTTGAACAATTTATCGAGTGCTGTTTTCCGAATTCGTTCCTTTTCTGCTGTAACGTCACAATCCTCCACTGCCAATTCCGCTGGAAATTTACAAATTGCAAACGTTTATTTTAAAACGCGCTATGAACTCTAAAATGTGTTCAAGTTTTCAAATGTAGCCAAACCATCACCTTCCGTTTCCTCTGTTAGTTTGCAGTTATTTCTTAGTACAGGCTTAAGCATCACAGCTAAGGGAGGGGAGCAAAGCAAGAATGGAACCAACCATGGTTAAATTGCATTGCATTGCGTATGCATTTTAAATTAACATTAAATTTTTGAAGAATTAGTAAAGCGGAGAAAATAAATTGAAAGAATTTACCCTCAGTTTCGTCCGAATCCCCAACAACTTGCTTCCCTTTTCTCCAGAAGCAAAAGATCCGTTCCAGAAGGTTGCTGTCATGGAGGAGGAGAACGAAAGTGGAGAGCAGCCCCAGAGCTGCCAGCGCAAACAAGTTTTTCCCAATTCCCTTCGTATCCCAATCCAGGAAGTTCTTCTTGACTGTAAATACACATAATATTACAATTCGAAACGTCGACCCCATGCCCTAATTTCAAAGTTTCAAGTTTTCACCTTTGGCACAACAAAGGCTCTCCGGAAACGCATCACAAGTGTACTCGAGGTTGAGTTGGGCGCTGCACTGTTTGTTAAGTTGAAAATTGGTAGACAAGTCCACGATACCCATTCCAAGAGCATAATTTGGAAATATGAGGAAGATGGTATTAAGGAGCTCAGCCACGTGCTCAATTTGAAGTTGCGGAATTTGGCAAATGACGACAGTCAACATGGTCGCCAGTCCTAGGGAAACAAGGTTACAAAATTGCAAATTGATTACAGGAGAGTTACCAAAAGAGGGAGCAGCTTTAGGAACTTACCTGTAAAAATATTGTAAATGGCCATCCGAGTAAATCCGGAAGCAGGGACGGTGAAGCAGTAGCTCCAGAGATACATGTACGGAATGGACCCTGCGCAGTAGCACCCAAACAGAACCAATAGGCAGATCTGCATTGTAGGATCATAGAAATCTTCTGTTTTGAACAGGATCAGAATCCCACAGAGACAGAGACAGGGGATGATGCAGAGGACGAGGTCAACCACGTAATTGGCCAACCAGAATATTGGGAATTTAAGTCCTGACACAAACTGGAGATGTTTGGACCGACTCTCCCGCTCCGTAATTAAAAAGACGACAAATGTCGCTGCCAGCGTGGACATTCCAAACCCAATGTTGAAACCCACTTGGAATCCAACCGTGTACAAGCTTCCTGTGTGTTTTAGAGAATCCAGGTCAGAATAGGGCAGTGGATGATTCACAATTTCCACAGTGTAGTTGGTAAATGTCCGCAGCACGGCGTTGGTAATAAAGTTAAAGGCCAACGGTGGGGAATGGAAGGGTTGGTTGTTGAAGAATCCAACGAGTTCCGTCTTGTTCGGAGTTTCCTCAGACTCGCGCTCTTCAAATCCTACAATGTAGCGGAAGTTGACCCTTGGCAAGTCTTCCAATTCCTAAAACCAAAATATTACTTCAGTACCCGCAGGTAACTCACAAGGGAGCCTAACTAGGTGTAACCCTCCCACGCAGTGTCACAGGTTACACCCGAGCACGTTCCCTCCCCAGTGTACTTACGGCTTTGAGAATGAAATTCGTCAACGTCGTATTTGGTGGAGCCACTTCCAGGCGGTGATTCTGGGAGACAAAGTCTTTGTAACTTTTGCAAAATCTGCTACTCTCGTAACATGCAACAGGGGTCACAGTTTCTCCAATATTTTCATAACGCTGCCAAAATAACATTTTTGTTTAGAAATATTAAGGATAGAAATAAGCGTGACAGGAAAAAGTGGGCGTTACCGATAGGGTGAAAGCCAGTGGCGGTGGATCTGCAAGTCCTGGAAGTGTCGACAGAATCCCAAGCACCAACACCAGGTACAGAAGAGGAATTCCCATCTGCCAATCAAAATGGAATTAGAAATGTAGCTAACCAATCGAGTGCTTTTTCATTACGTTGATGTCGCCCTTACTTGTCCCAAGAGAAGAATCCGATTTCGCACAGAGTAGATGCATTTTTTGGCCAGCATGGCCTTGAACTGTTGAATGACGAGTGCTAGTCCCGTGTTCCTGGCCGACGATCCCCGACTGTAAAGATTTGTTTTTGAGCCATTGACGCTATTCAGGGAGAGCTGGAGTTGCTTTGCCCTTCCAGCCTCAACTTCCTCAATGGAATGCGTCCGCTCAAATTCATCAGCGATTTTCTTGTCGGCTTCTCTTCCAACCCGGATGAAAACTTCCTCCATGGTCGTAATTGAGGCTCCGTATGAAGCAATCTTGAGTTCTGTTTTTCTATTCTCAAGTTCGGTAAACATTTCCGGAAAGAGGCTCGACTTGTTATCAGGCAAGGAGTAGCTCAATTCCGCACCAACGTCTTG